>JWJB01010035.1:0-68178 GCA_000812895.1 Rutstroemia sydowiana | reverse complement strand
ACTTTACTTTTCACTTTACTTTTCCCTCTTTCTCTTTGTCTCTCCCCCTAATTTTATTTAAAACATATAATTTATAATAAATTTAACTATTCTGACTGGGAAAAGTAACTCCCCTAAGCTCCCATCTTAGTACTGTTGTTGTGTTGCTATTGCTGTCGCTGTTGCTGAAAAGCTCCAATTTTGCCGCTTTAAAGAAACTGCTTGCCGCTTTAAAGCACTAAAATTCTAAGCTCTCTTTCGTACATCCTAACCTTGTTTAATAGGAAAATTCGACGTAGTAGTAGTGAAATTAGGGTGTAAGATTAGAGAGCACGTCATGAAATTCACTTTGGTTAAACCTGCACTGCTCCTAGACCTTTCACACCCATGTACATTTGTATTGGCATATTCCAACCTTCCAGCCTTGCGCTTTCCACCTGGCCGAGGACTTGAGCAGTTTAATTAGATATCGCAGTTGTCAATCCCTAGCCCAATTACTCCTCCACGCTTCTTCAGCACGCATAGATCGGTGTCGAACTCAGAAGAGCCATCTCGCTTCGTGACGGCTTCAGCCTCAGCGATGTCTAAATTCAATCAGCATCGGAGCGGCACTTGGTTGATATAGAAACCGTAAACATACCAGGGACAGGCAAAGCTGCTGCTGACCAAAAGGCAACCAAAACAACCGACGCAAGTCTGAGGAACCGCATTGTGTCGTGAAGTCTGGAAAATAACGAATATGATAGATTTTTGGAAAGATATTCTTCGAAGTATCTGTTGCTGTGAGCAAGTGTTCTACATCCAGATAATTTCGCTTACCCTTTAGTTCTTCGCTGCCAGTGGAAATTGTTCGCTTAGACCATTCAAGCCGGAGAGGGCGAATCTTGCATTCTTATAGACATACTGACCAAATCCCAGATAGAGGAGGAAAGCCTCAGAATCAATATCATGTGCCGTTCTTGATGGAGTTGATCGCGAGGAGAGCATGTACCGAAGCCATTTGGGAGATATCAGCCCGAGGTCCAAAAGTGATAAGTTACTCGAGAATCATTGGATAAAACGAACATTATTTGCAGAAGCTCAGATCAGCAGCTGACATGCAGTTGAAGTTGGCCGAGTACACATGCATAATTGGTTATGCATTGGCTCACAGATAGATGTACAGGATTGGAAGGTAGCATGTATATGGATAAGAGACTTCCATTCTCCGAAGACTGTGCAAGCACACCCCGCTTTACTGATCTGCATTGAACGTAATGCAACCAGATTGTCAGACGACTCTCTAACCATGCATATTTCCGTGTTGAAGATGTAGTTTTGAATTTAGTCAGACAGACCAACTCATTACAAATCTTTGTGGTCGGTATTCATTCCTTGTTTTACAAAATGTAAAGATTTCAATACTTGCACCCATAATTCTGTTGTTTCTAACCCCCACACTCAACCCTCGAGAAGTTTTGATCATTAGCAAAAGACTTTGCGTCGGAAGCAAACGCAGTCAACCAAATTTGCGATCTTGATGAACAGTGTCCGTCCAGCGTCCTTCATCGAACCGACGATTTGAATGATGGCAACGGAGAAAGAGTCATTGTACTCACGTCTTGATGACGACGATGAGACTTATGACGATCCAGTCTTATCGCATCGTACACTGCCAACCTCTGCGTGGAAAACATACTTCTTCGTTCTCCTCGGCATAGTCTTTGCCAGCTTTGCGGCAATTGCAATCTTTATCATAACTCATTCATCGCACTGCACATGTTCCCAAGACCGGAGTGATGTGAAGCTTCCATATTGTGAGTTGTGGAGTGCAAATCGCAAAATGTTTTGATACTGACAAATGTGTTTCGTCCATAGCTCCAGCAGATGGACACTTTGGATATGTCAACAGGTTTCTTGTAAGTGATCCAGACACACCTAAGTTCATGGGAAGACCTCGACCCGAGATGGATCAGGCATGGCACGACTTGCTTGAAGGTAAGTCTGGTCTATGAAGGTAGAAATGTCCGTTGCTTACTAAGGGTTGTTCAGGGACGTTGATACGAGTCACTGGAGAAGAGCTTCAAATGGCAGGCAACAGCACTTCAGTGGCATACACTGAGGGAGGCTATGTGGCAGGACTCGGATTATCTCATACTCTTCATTGTCTGGTAGAGCTGACCATCTCCAAATATCACATATCACATGTACTAACGCAACGAACTTCTAGAAACGACTCAAACAATACATGTACCCAGATTACTATTATTCACAGAAAGAACAAAATTGGGAAGAACTAGAATCTCACGCAGGTAACATCATTACACCAGTTCAAAAAGTCAAGTCAAAAAGCTGACGCGCCGAGGAAGATCATTGTCTAGAAAGTCTTCGCCAGGTCATCCTATGCCACGCTGATACCTCGGTGTATACGTTGGAATGGACACGCCATAGTAGATTCAAACCAACAGTGAGGGTACCGCAAGCGCATGCTTGCGCAAATTGGGAAGAGTTACATGATTGGATGAAAGGGCGTGCAGGTTTAATAGAGAACATGGTGCCACCACCAGAGGAACTGTATGCCGATAAAGTACCCGCATAGTAATTATTTGCGTCAAGATATCGTCAATCTGTAGGACGATTCAATGTAGTTCTTTTTATCCTATTCCAGGCAAAAGACTTCGTAGCCACCGGCGCCGTGTTTTGAATCAGAGCTGGCGGGTTTTAGGTACAGCGCACATACGCATTGCTGATAACAGTCTCTTGAGTGTTTTGCTGTATATTCTGTTCTAGGGCTGCTTTTTTATTACATTTAGCATTATTGTACTTAATCCAAACCAAAAAGAAATATCTATACAAATTACCTTCTGAGGGTCAACGGCGATAGCGACGCTGAGGTCTAGGACCAAAATCGCCCTCCTTAGCATTCTTTGATTATACAGCAATTAAAAGTGCTGTGTCGCCAATTACAAATCGGATCGCTTTCAGATAGATGCTTCAAATCGATGGAATGAACGTATTTAGAGATTTGGTGTAGAAAGTGCTGGACTCAAAGTAGTTTCGAGAAAAATATACTGTGTGAGTGCACAAGTATCAGAATACCCTGCATAACTTCTAGCAATAATCATCACAATCCAAAAATCCCCATCTAAAACTCCAAAGAACTACATTCCTTCCCCCCCAAAACCTTCTCGATCCTCCCTAACATCCACCCACTCTCCATCCTAATCCCCGCATCAATTTTCTGTCCCATCGCAGCCGTATGATCCAGACTACACGCATCGTCCGCATACTTCCAACTCAAACACTGCTCCCACTCCACACAAGCCTTCTTACACATATCCCTCGAAGCCCAAGGCCTCTCCCTTTTCTGCCTCTCCGTCATCCCCTTAAATTCCTCATTCCACTCCTCCGCCGACGAAGAAAACGTTTTCGCCGCCGCATAATTATCCCACTCACTCCTCGTCTCCACCATCCTCGGTACAAAAAAATACTCAAAAATATCCTTATACCTTATCCTTCCCCTCCCATTCGTTTCCTCCATAAACCAGTTTTCAAAAACAAAAAGCGCGGAAATATCTGCCTGATGTACTTTATGTATGTTCATAATAGGCGAGCAGAGATTCCAATCCCCGAAACCGATGCGCCAAGTAGGGAGAGCTTGGAGAGCGGCCCATCCTCCTCCATCTAATCCCTTGTAGCGCTCTACACCCATGGTGCGCATGGCGTGAGAGAGAACTTGGTCACCGCAACATTGTTCTTGTGCATAATTTTCCCATTTTGAGGCGAGGGTTTGGTCTGCGCCAAATGAGGTGCTGAGTGCGGTTCCGGAGATGGCGAATCCGGAGCCGCCGTGGGCGAAATCTTCGCCCATGCGGAAAGCGGGGGATCCTACAAATACGGGGGCGGTATGGTCAAGTGTGGAGAGCCATGCGTAGAGGGTTTCCCAGAAGAAATAATTATCGTCCTGTATATTTCACATGACTGTTAGTATGAATTTTACTTTTTTTCCTTTTCTCAACATGAGAAATATCTAAATGGGGAGGGAAATCGAACCTCCATATAAATATACCATTTCTTTCCCGGATGATGAATAGCCGCATGTTGAAACATTGGCAAGAATTTATATTTATCCAATCTCCAACCACCGGGAAGATACGAGTCACCTTCCATACTTCCCGATTCCTGATAGAGATTATCTCCTTTAGTCGCTTTAGCTTTATTGTAAAGCACGAAATCTGGAGATTCTTTCAGAGTGCTGGAAACATTGGCCAGACAATCAATCACGGGATTGCCATTGATATTATCTTCTGAATCTGAATAATAGACAATATTTGGGGTAAGATTTCTATTCCCCAATGTGGTCGACATGTGCATTGGCATTCTTCTCCATATACTTGTTGTTCCTGTTTTCACCAAAATAACAATATCATTGGGTGTGAGTCCTGAGCTGGAAAATGTCCGACTGGAGTCGGAGGATGCGATGCGGGATTCTTCACTGCTGGTGTAGAATGATTGGGTTGTACGTTCGGGTGGTAATTTTATCGAATATTTATTTTGTATTAATGCATTGTTGTTGAATATGGCTGATCGATCAGTGAATAGAACTCCGTTTTCTGTTAATCCCATAACGAGGAATATGGCGACTAGAAATCCAATCCATAAGTAGCCTTTGAAATGTCGAGGCAGATATGATCCAATACGTGAGACGGACATATTGTATGACTTTTGCATCTCATACAATCTATCTTCTGAATATAAAAGAATAGAATTGAATTGAAAAAAGAAACGATTGGACTCCTCGTGAGGTATTCAGAAAAAAGAGTTGACTACAACGGCATTATTCTTCAATAAAAAAGAGTTCGCAAATACGAAGTTGTCCGTATACACCGAGAAAAGATCATCATAATAAGGTTATTTAGGAAAGCGGTGATTAAGGTTATTCGTGAAGCATAAATACGGCTTATATAAAATTGGAATTTTGTTCTCATGATTTTCACAGGGGCTTGCTTTAGCTTGCTTAGTTGCTTCTAGGCTGTAGGCTGCCATACTACCTAACCATACCCGATTTGAACTTAGAAGCCGCATGGTACGACGGGCGCAGCTTCAGGCCCCATAAAACCCCATATGATCCATATTATATGTAGGTTGAGATAAAGGGGGTAAACGATCGTCTAATCTGACGAATATCAATAGCCATTTAAGAATGTGGAGATTCTGGGCGAACCGATTTTCCTTTTTTAGATTGGCCCCCAGCTAGGTTGGGATAGGTTGATCTGTGCTGCTAATACGAATGATACGAACGATACGAAAGAGCCGTGCTAATATTTACAGGAGGGTATTTCTCATACTGGTACCTGTACTTCGTACACTAGGGATTACATCCGTCCCAATAACTTCATCTCATCGGTATATATCTAACATGTATCTGCTATCCATACACGCGATCCTAATATACTACTCAAACAACTAAACTATACTACACATATACACTCCGCCACCTCACGGTTGCACCACAACCTCACACCTTTCCTCTCCTAAACTCCCCTCAATCCTCTCCACCATCCACCCACTACTAACAACCATCTTATCCCACACCCCAGCTCTCTGATACCCCCTCCCTAAAATAACAACCGTATCCAAATAACAAGTCCTCCCCCCCTCATTCCCAACCTCATGCTTCCACATCCGACACGAGTCCAACTCAACACAAGCCTCAAAACATTCCTCCTTCGACCCATACGCTCTTTTCAAAACCTCCGGATTTCTTACCATGGGTGGGTTCGGCCATCGTTCAGTTGCTTGAAGCGTACTCGTTGTATTCGTAAGTTCGTAGCGACTGGCGAAATTATCCCATGAGGAGCGTTGGGATTGGAGATAAGGTGATATGAATGAATGGTATATATGTTTGAATAAAACAGGTTTAGATCTCCCAGTTTTCGCAGCCTGCTCGTTTTCGAGGATACTTAAAGTAACTAGATCCTTTTGATGCAAATGATGGAATGTGAATATCGGCATGCAAAATAGGAATTCTTCAAATGATGTCTTCCATGGTGGTTCGGGGCGGAATGATATAGGCCCGTACTCTCCGTCGTTGACGAGGATTCCATGGTCCCGGAGAACGCTTCCTAATATCATATCGCCGCAACAGGCTTGAGATGTGTAGTTTGCGTATTTCTCTAAAGAAGGAACGGAAGTTTTATTCTCCCCGGAAAACAATTTTCGCATTAATGAAGCCGAAAAAGCAATACCAGATCCACCCTGTGCAAATGTTGCATTAAGAGATGGATCCCCGGAATAAGCACCATAATAAGCGGGCTTGGAATCAGTAGAAAGCGTGCTAAGCCAGGCAAGTAAATTGTCCCAGAATACAAACGTGTCGTCTTCAATATAGACATACCATTTTGCATTCGGGTATGTTTGTTGTGAATGAGCTAACATGGGAAGGAATTTATACCGGTCGAGAATCCAGCCGGGAGTGTTGCCGGGGGTAAATGCGGGTTCGTCGCCGGGGAGGAGGGCGGTTTCTCTGTAGATTGAGGGGAGGGGACTGTGAAGTGATGTGTAGATTGAATAGGCTGAGGGGTCGTATGTTTGGATGAGTGAACTGCTGTTTGCAAGAATGTCGATTGTGGACATGGTGGGGATGAGGGCTTCGGATTTGTCGGAGTAAATGGTGAAGTGGGGGATGGTGAGAAGGGTGGTTTGTAGTTGGGTGGGCATGCGCCGGAAGAGGGTGGAGCTGCCGGTTTTGATGAGGACGTGGATGTCTGAGGGTTGGATGGGTTTGGGTTTGGGGTTAGATGTTGCCGCCGGGGGCGAGTTGGATGGAGATATGGACGTCGATGTAGAAGTAGATATAACCATAGCTGAGGTCTGCATGCCAACCTCTTCATCACCAGTATATTTCCCCGCATTCCCCACAGCCAAACCGGTACTACTACCGGTACCATCATCATGCGACACAACACCATTCCCATCTCCATATCCAAAATGCGGTACCGATACCGAAAATAACGTACCCCCACGCTTCCGATAATGATACGCTACTTCAACTAGGAAAAATAACGGGATAATGATTAATATCAGACCTCGTGGTCCGCGGCTGAGTAACATTTTCGAGATTCAATACTACATACACAGTACCGGGAGTATGTGCCGATAATTGAAAAAGTGAATGCGAATGGAAATGGAAATACCGTGTAGGCATGTTTCATTTCGGAGAGTCATCTTCTTTCTCTCTCTCTTTAGGCCTTTGGCTTTAAAGATCTGCTGGTTTAGGGGATAGAATATTATGATTTCACGGTTTATCTTGGCAGACCAATGAAAGCGATATATTAGTGAATACGATATTGAGATGAGGATTTACAGCCTGGAAGTATATATCCTTGTGAGTTTATTAGGCAAAACCTAGGCAGAGCTGCAAAGAATCCTATAGGTAGAAGAAAGGAATAAAAAGGGGCAACACAAGGGTGCTGGCAGCCTAGATTTAAAGTCAGAAGTAGAGTTTTCTTCTTCTTTACTAGTTGTTTGCATTGTCGTTTAATTTGAGGCGGGGGCTGGAGTGTTGACCGCCGATCTGGTGAATGTTTAAATTGAATAAACTTTTTGGGGATCATTCGTACGAACTCGGTTCGGTTAGTGCTTACAGTGGTACCTGATAGTATCGGAATTGGTAAGCCGGATCTACAACTGCGATGAGAAGTAAGTCCGACCAGACGATACACTTCTAGACGAGAGGAAATTAAAAGGAAAGAAATCTATAATCCCAAAAAGATAAAACGGTTCGCTCTCAGTGGCCTGTTGTTCATGGAATTAGGGATATTTTTTATAGCTAATTTGAAGAAAAACTACACTTCTACATTCACTCGAGTATTGAATAAGGTATCAATCATACACTACAGTAAGGCCAAAAAGATACAAGGTCATCTTGTCCCACCTTGGGCGCCGTTAATCGTTAATAATGTAAGCCAAGTACTGTAACACTAATATAGCATTGAAATGATCAAATCCTTCGCCGAGATTACCTCCGACATGGTTAGCACATTGGCATTAAGATGTACATACCTACCAACTTGGCGATTCGTGAAAGCTAGGGTTATACGAACAATAAAAGGCAAATGCATCTCAACGAGGTATGAATGAGAGGCGTGAGAGGCTGATCGGGAGGGTTCCATAAACTCTTTTCTACAATGGCAGTAAGATGTACGCTAATGTCTTAGCACTAATCTTAGCCAAGAACCCCAAAATAAAAAAGAACGGACGATGTTGAAAGGCCTGTGTAGGCAGCTAGACTTCTAGATGCCTTCCAGCCTATCTGTCTTCCATCATCCATGCTTGTTACCTAGAATCTATACCTATCTGGGAACTAGATTATTCACAATCGACTCATTTAAGATACGCTCCCCCACTTACCTAGGTAAGGTTACACTAAAGAATGTAATGCTAAGAATATAGCTTCCGTTCCATTTTATGGAGTATCCGCAGTATAAGCAAGCTCCCTTGTCGTAACGTAACTGCGGCTTAAAGGAGAATTATTGATGGAGAAATGAATAGATTGGTTATACGAAGTCATATTTATGCCAAAATGTATAGCTATAAATGTTGGATTTTGCTGTAAATGGCATCGACTTTGTGTGAGGTTTCTCAATTCACTTTTTGTCTGTCGTTCAGCCGTATGTTGTAAGAATATATACATACATACACACATTCATTGCTTTGTTTTATTCGAATCGTCTCTCGTTTCATACAGACTAGTTATCAACTTCTGATTGTAAAAGTGCAAGTATGGCACTGACAGCATCCCTACGCCCCATCATCCCCAGCACCGCCCGCCAAATCTACAATGCTCTTCTTTGCATCATAAGTTTTTTCATCATCTTCCGCTATTTCCGACGCTTGGTATGGTTTTATCCGCTCACGATTGAAAGTATCTGGCAAATCAGTCTTGCGGAAATCAATCGAAGGAAGAATATTGAACGAGTGAAGAAGTTGGAAAACTCCATTTCACATGATGATGTGGAGAAGGGTGTTAGGGAGAAGAACGATGTAGCTGTGAGATGTATAGCTAGTGTGGTGGGGTATAGAGAAGAAGAGGGTTTGTATAGAAGGTGTTTACAGAGTTACCGAACTTCGCCGGGGTTGGAAATCATGCTTGTGGGTATTGATGGTGATGAGGATGGGGATATGGAAATGGTTTCTATAGCTCAAGAAGTGAGTACACCTGGGCGCGGCATGCTGGATATGATTATATTTTGGACTTAAGCCCTAATTTTTCGTTTCTTTCCTTTACAGGTATTTCCAAACTTGGTAAAAATCCATCTAGACGAACCCCTCGGCCCATTAGCTGTTCGAACCGCCCAAAATTACATCAACCGCGAACTTCACAACGAGAAATCCTCAACCTCCAAATGGAACATCGAAGATGCGGATGCGGATACTAATCCGGAACTCCTCGCCGAAGCAAATAAATACGCATACCGCACAGTCTATAACCTTGCTGTTTCCACGCTGCGCGATCACGGCGTCCTAGACCCCAATTCCACAAAGATCTCCGATGCAAACGCCAAGTCCCTAAAAGCAATATGTCTCTACCAACCTCACAAATGCAAAAAAGATATCATGTTCACCAATATGATATTCTCGCTCGCACTGGGCAATGCGCATGATATCGAATATTTGTGGACCAGCGATTCAGACACGCTAGTATTTTCAGATACGTTGTATCAAACTATTGGGTGCATGTCAGCGGATCCTTTGATTGGGGGGAGCTGCTCGGCTTTATCAATTCATAATAATGGTGAGAATGCTATCGCTAGTCTAGGGAGTGCCGCATATTGGTCTGAGTATGTATTTCCTGATTACATCATTACCCTTGTTTTCTGTCCCAACCAAAAACAAATACATACAAAGTATTCGACTAATTCATCCATAGACTAGCTATAACACGCGGTCAAACTGGCGCGGTAGATGCAGTAGACTGCCAACCAGGTCCCTGCGCGGCCTTCCGTCTCCTCGCACTAGAACCCATCCTCCTAACCTGGTACACTCAAACCTCCATCGGAATCCGCACCATCGTAAACGAAGACCGTCACCTAACCACCAACCTTCTTCTACAAAACTGGAAAGTTACATTCAACACTTCGGCATTAGCTACCACCGATACACCCACCACCTTATTACGTTGGCTCCTGCAACAACAACGCTGGGCGCGCGCTACACATATTGAAACTTTTCAATACCCGCAGGTTTATTCGATTCATGGCGCGATTTTGTTCGTTACGGCAATGAGAAGATTTTATGGCCCTTTGGTTATTGGCGCGTTTACGATTAGGTATGTTTTGACTGGATATGCGCAGACTACGTATGGGATATTTGACTTGATGACGAGGGTGGCGCTGTGTACGGGGTATAATTTTGCGGTTAATAAGGAGAAGGTGGGAGGGCTTTGGTGGTTGGTTGCGTCGCAGGTGTTTTATCAGGTGCCGTTGCCGGGGATAATAGCGTGGAGTGTGGTGACGGTGTTGGAAGGCGGGTGGGGAACTAGTATGAGGAGTGAAGGGGAGATGGCGGCTGCGGCGATGGGAACGGGTGGTGGGATGGGAACTGGATTTGGGATTGGGGAGAAGAGGGATGCGTGGAGGAAGTGGTGGGGGAATGTTTGGAGTACGATGTGTGTGGTTGGGTGGATGGGATTTGTTGGGGCGGCGGCGGCGAGGTTTCTGGTTAGTAGAGTGGCGCCGGGGCTGGTGGGTGAGTGTATGGCGTTGATGGGTGTGGGGACGATGGCGAGTTTGTGGTATGCTTTGTTGGGTTGAGTTGGAGGAATCCTTGGGGGTGTAAAAAATATGTAAATAGACAAATTGATAGATAGACATGATCCATGAATATAAAGTAATTTTAATGAATACCGATTTCGTGGAATTACCCTCCGCATTTCTTCATTCATGATTCGTTCAAATCAATCTTAGATAGTGAATATAGTTAACCTTCCAATTCTTCCTCTTTTTATATAGGATACAACGCATCACAGATCCACAAACATCAGGCAATTCATTGACCATCCAATACATGCTCCGATTCCAACTGCCTATTTAAAGAATAACTCCCAATCGCCAAACTAAGCAATCCGGCCGCGCCACTAATTGCAGTCAAAACCTCGAACACTGTACGAAATCCATGTGAATAAGCAGCAATAACATCTTGCTTAAACAGTGAATCTTTCGGCAAGGAGTTCAACTGTGCAATAAACCCCGCCGCATCTCTCGAAATCGAAACTGGCAAACCCAAAGACTTCAACGCATGATGCATTTGATTCTGCAAAATATTCCCTCCCATAGCAACACCAATTGCCATTCCAAATGTACGTGTAAATGTATACATTGCTGCTGCATATGCCGCATCTGAGTTTTTTGCTATAGCTTGTGCGGAGACTATTTGTGCGTTCAGGAGAATCCCGTGGCCGATACCTACTAAGATGAGGATTATGATCCAATATGCTTGTGATACATTGTGATCGAATCGAATGGTTAGTCCGCTACTTAGTATAACTATTCCCCAACCAGTCCATACAGCCCAGCGATAGTGACCTGTTCGAGTCATTAAGATTCCGGTTATGATGCTTGATGGAACGAGACTGATTGTTATTGGGAGTGTTCCGACACCACTTTTTGTAGGGGAAAATCCACGGATGGCTTGGAGCCAGAGATTAATGTAGTAAGCTTGACAGAAGAGCTTGTGGGTTTCGTTAGGTGTTTTGCTATATATAAATTCAAAACCATGATGAAGGGGAGATGAGTACTTACCATTAATCCTTGTATAATAGAACACGTATATACCACCCAACCCGACCTACTCTCAAATAAACTTAATCGAATTGAAGGTTTACGAGCTCCCCACCGTTCCCATATCAGCGTTGCTATAATCCCCAATACCCCAACTATCAACGCGACTAACGTGTGATAACTCCCCCAAGGAAACTGTACACCACCCCAACTAATGCCCATCAAAAAGCTCGTCACACTCCCCACAAAAAGAAAACCTCCTTCCCAATCCACAAGACGAAGTTTGCTACGCAGTGAAGACGGTTTGGTTTTCAATTTCACTACGAATGGAATGGCGATTAATCCTATCGCGCAAAATGGAAAATTTATATAAAAGATCCAGCGCCAGGTGACGTGTTGGGCAAAGGAACCGCCTATTAAGGGGCCGATGATCGAACCTATTGCCCAGGGGATTTGGACGAGACTGCCGAATTTGGGTCGTTGACGGAGGGGAACGATGTCGGTTATGATGATTAGGATTAGGCAGGTGGCTCCTCCGCCCCCGATTCCTCTATACATTGGTGCGTTAGTGATTTCTTATACCGGTGAATGTACTATCTTGGGAGGAATACGGGATAAAATGAGCAGATAGAGAAAGTACAGTAAGAAATAGGAGAGATAACATTAAGTGTGAGGAGACAATCAGAAATTATAAATCAAAGAACCAATCCTCTCTCTTACTGAATAGCTCTCCCAACCAAGATCTGAGGAATACTTTTCGCCAAACATGCAATCAATGTACCTATAGTAAAAAAAGCAACCGATATCAAGAGCATGTATTTCCTCCCGAAAATATCCGAAGTTGCGGCAATGAATGGTTGGAACGCTGCGCAAGTGAGAAGGTATGATGTACCGACCCAGAAAACATCAATCGCGGAGCCATGGAGATCTTTTGCTATTGTCTGGATATGTCAGAAGGGTCCAATATCTTTTTTTTCATAACACATTCTGGAAGAGAATTAGAAGTGCTACTGTACGTACTGGTAAGACCGGTGCTATGATTGATGCGTCAAGTGCTACGATGAAAGATATGAGTACTAGTACTGTAACTATGAACTTTTCTTGTAATCCGAAATCCCAATCTTGGGATATGGTTTCTTGGGAGGGCTCGGCATCCTGGGCATTCAAGATGGCGTTTTCTAACCCTTCTTCTTTTTCGCGCGGCGACAAATTCTGGGTTTCGTTTGGGGAGTGAGGAGGTGGATTCGTGGGTGATGTTGAGCAAACTTGCGGTGCTGTTGAAGCCATTGGGATGATGAATGGAATGGAGAAACGGTTTTCTCAAGCTAATACGTAACTATTGTCTTGAAAAAGATAACTTCTTTAGAAAATCCCTTACAAAACTAATGTCTAGAAAGTGATTGTGCTGCAAAAGCCTTGGTCAATTCTTGGATGTGATTTCAAACAAGACAATCTTCATTCATTTTCCCGTCGATTCGTAATTGTAAGTTACCGTTAAACCATGCAATCCAATCTCTTCCGATACTTGCATTTGTATTTGTTTGCAATTAAGAAGGTATTGCTAGGAAGATTAAAATTAGGGCCCAGGTTGGATATATCCTATCCTATACCAGACATGCATACCAGCGGCGTCGGTAAGAACAGTGGCCCGAGACTTCCAACTCATATCTAATACAGTGACCCTGATGATATTAAAATTATTAACGGCGCAGCATCATGACATGTTGTTGCCAACTTGTTGGTTTTATGGATATAACCATTTGAATAGACGTTATTCAACCCAATAGGAGTGTTGCCATCAACATTATTAGTTCTATTTCTCACTATGCTAAATCAGTATGCTGAGCCCCATTCACGCATCAAGTGCGGCATCACGGATAGGATTGGAATGAATTGAAGTGAATCGTCGAATCCAAAAGTACTGACCGGGCCGGAATTTAGTCATTCCATACTCATTCATACAATAAAATGGACACAAATTGGATTATCTAATCTGTACTACTTTCCTTTTCCGTAACCCAACGAGGGGTATTTTCGTCCTCAAATCCATCATCATCATCATCCTCATTAGAACGAAACCCTCAAATCTAACGGCTATCCATATACATATCACGAAACATCAACAGCCCCCTCACAAAAACTCGTAATACCCCTTCCATATCAAAATGGACACCCCAACCCCGCATTCCCACCTCTCCATTCCCCTCATCTCAACCCTCTCCGCCCTAACCCTCCTAACCTACCTAACCTACTCATTCTTCCGGGGCGGTCTAAACCGCTACCCCGGTCCCTTTTCCGCGAACTTTACAAACTGGTGGTGGACCTACAGCGTCAAGAATAAAAACCATCATCTTACTATCATAAATCTTCATCTTCAGTATGGAGATATTGTAAGAATTGGTCCGAATGCGATTAGTATCGCGAATGTAGATTGGATTGGTAGGATTTATGGGATTAGTAGTGGGTTTACTAAGGTGTGTTTCGTTACTCACTTGTTAATTCCAATATACTGTATGAATATGTTATGTTGTGTAATCATGTAACTGATGCGTACATATACATAGAGCGAAATGTATGATTTCTTCGCCCCAAGAGTCAATGGAAAACCTTTACAATCTTTACTATCTATCCGCGATGAAAAAGAATACGCACGACAGAGAAAAATGATCGCGAATGCGTTTTCACTCACTTCGCTAACAGAGTATGAACCGCTTGTTGATGGAATCATCTTGAAATTGATGGAGCAATTTAAACGATTTTCTAAATCGGAGAATGGGGAATCTTGCGATTTGGGTGTGTGGTTGAGATATTGTAAGATAATTTAACCAATTGTTTGAGTGGTGAAGAGATGTTTTACTTTAGGAAAAAAGCCCGCGTTTGAGATCTTGATTGTCTGACTGATTCACTGATTCATTGGATGGTTAATGATATTTTAGTTGCTACGGATGTGATTATGCAGTTGAGTTTTGGGAATGATCTGGGGTTCGTAGAGCAGGGAAGGGATATTGGTGATCATATGAAGGTGTTGGATAAGATGCTTGATATGGCTGCAATTGTTTGTTTTCCCTTCTCCAGACACAAAAAGATTCAGATGTGGCTACTTGAAGCTAACCAATATCTAGATTGTAACAATGCCATGGCTAGGATGGATCATAAACTACAGCCCTCTTGTGACTATGATGACTATGATACGGAAAAAAGAGAGCACTCCGTTCCCCTCGTTTTCGCGCCAACAGATCCAAAAGCATATATCCTCTCATCAGGAGCGCCAATCCCAATCACAATCAAGATCCAACGCGCAATCCAAGATGGGAGAAGAGGCCGATGACAGCCATAAACCAGACCTCCTGGATAAATTCCTCCACGCAGCACAAACCCCATACACCCCAAGCGGGTACAACCTCCCACTAGTAACGAGCTGGACTCTAGGAGTCATCATGGCCGGCGCCGACACCACAGCCATCGGCCTCAAAGCCATCATCTACTATCTTCTCCGTAGCCCATCCGCATTACTTCGTCTCAAAAACGAGCTAAATGCAGCAAACCTAAGCAATCCCGTAACATGGAAAGAATCACAAAAACTTCCTTATCTAGATGCTTGTATCAAAGAAGCATTACGTCTTCATCCATCTATTGGTCTTGGTTTAGAAAGAAAAGTTCCTGTTACGGGATTGGTTCTTCCAGATGGGTTTAATCTTTCGGCTGGTACGAACGTTAGTATGAATGCGTGGGTGACGGGACGACAATCAATTTTCGGATCTAATGTGCATGAATTTATACCAGAACGATGGCTACAAGGTGTAAATGAAGACGCGATTCAATATAAAGAACGGATTGGTGGTATGAAGCGCGCGGATTTGGTGTTTGGTTCTGGGACGAGATCGTGTCTGGGGAAGAATATTAGTTTATTGGAGATTTATAAGATTGTGCCCACTTTGTTTCGGTATTTTGATATGGAGTTGGTGGATGAAAGGAAAGAATGGATTACGATTAATCGATGGACGGTAAGACAAGAAGGGGGGATGGAATGTTGGATCGATCCGGTTGAATAGATAGCATCGCCATGAAATTGTATATGAACACCTAATGAAATAATCGGATTAAAACCCATGAAAACACCAAAAAAGAATCATTCAATGGAAGTATACCTAGATACTGTACTCACTTTCTGAATTTTACATCAATATGAACTTATAATTTTCTTTCATGTAGGTAGTAGATTAGATGTATGCAAAGCCCATTAATTACTTTGATACCGACGACAACAAATAGTGCAGTACCCACTAACCCCGCATGCACAGGACATACTGCACTGTACATCGTAACCCCTCACCAATTGCAACTTGAAAGTACAAAGTTCAGTTCAACTAAAATGTGATGAAAATAGATTCCTAAATTCATCATTGAGCTCAAACCAAAATAGTTTTCGAAGGAAAATAAAAACGTCATCTAAATATCGTTTCTAATTCAAAACAATACAATAATACCTCCCTACAAAACATGATCTCTTACGCAAGCAATCCAGTTAATCAAGGTATATATCTAACCGCGCGACAGCAAGCACTTGTACTGTACCGAAGGAATAAAAGTACATCGAGTCGAATTGAGTCACCGATAACAAATCAAAGTAGCTCGATATTGGAAAGCACATATGCGACCGCAATACCGACCTCAATCTCGTCTAAGTTCTAATTTACCTGCCATCTGACTCTTGACGTAAAAGAAAGTAACAACTCAGCTTTTTAGAAACATGACCTATATATATATGACCGACATGACCTGCTTGTACATGACCGGTAAGAAGACCAAGCTGTGGTTATGTGAATCATGTGGGTGGTTGGGTGGAGTTTGGAAGAAAGCACAGGTATTTTACGGAAGTATGAATGAAATAAATGGGTACGAAAAAATATATTAAATTAGATGGGTGGATTCCGAGATAGAAGATAAGATAGAGATAAGAATAAGAATGATTTGCGAGAAGGATGGAGATGGGGATGGGGATGTGAGGAAGGAAGGAAGGATGATTAGGCTTTTTATATCAAAATCCCTTTCTACGATTATCTAATTCCTCAATTATAGATCTATCTACATACCTACAAGTCTACAGAATCTAGATCTAGATCTAGGCATCATATCTACAATTTCAAAATATCATTTTCCAATCGTATTGATTCCATCTCATCCCATACATAATTAAGAAAGCAAATCAGATATAAGGCTGATGACGAACAGATACTGTAGCTACTGTATACTATGTATTTCAAAGTAAGCACCTAGAACTACTACAGGTACAATATACACCCAAGCATCTATATTATGAGGCTGAAAGCAATAAAGTGTTCATCCAATCTCCTCATTATCCATTGGCTACAACTTCTTAGAACCTAAATATAGTTATTCCATTCCGTGTTCAATTCCAAATTTATTTAATGAAATCAATCTAATCCAGACTATATGGTATAATCCAATCTATTTATTTGCAAACAAACCAATTAACTTTCTATTTTCATAGCCCTATATGTAAATAAATTACATTCATCAATCCTATCATAATCACCTACTCGTATCTATCGGAAAATAAATAAACCAACAAAGTCCAACAACCAACCGGTCAAAATAGAATGTGATGTGATATGAAAATAAAAATACCCCTCCCTTTCTTAAAACCCAAACCAAAAAAAAAATGAATAGAAAATTTCTAATCAGCTCAGCTAATAACCAACCAATTCTCAACATACCCCATACCATTTTTTCCAAAAATAAATCCCTCGGTATGAGATATGATATGATATGATATGTACATTTGAACATCCAACCTATCCAATCCAACACAATCAATCCACCATTAAAAACCCATCTTTTACCGAAGAAGTGGATCAATTCCGCCATCAATCCTTAAGAAAACCGCATATTCACCTAACCAAACCAATCCATCAATCTTCATTCTCACCAATCTCTAGTCCATACCCAATCCCATCCCAATCCCTCATTCATTGGCGGAGAATACCCATTTTTCCCTTCACAAACGGCCACAAACCACACTCAATTGGTTCCCTCTCTGCGCTTACCTACATAACAAATTCCTCCCTTGCCCCTCCCCCACCCAATCACCATCCCCATCACACTACATATTAGCGCCGCTCGCTTTCTTTCCCCGCGTAGCGTAGCGTCGTAGCGGAGAACATACATTAGCTTCTTTTTATAACCGAATCAAAGCCCCTCAACCAACCGAAGTTCAAGAAAACCAAACAGAAAACCAACGAAATCCCGAAATAGATCTTCCGAATACAGCGAAAGAAGAGAGAAAGGAAAAAATTTCAAAATAGAGACAAAGTGCACGGTTCATAATAAATGATCATCATCTAGGATTATTCACACCAAACACACAGTTATTTATTTCTGTCCTACTTGCATTCTTCGTTTGGTTATTTTTGGGCTTGCATGATTGATTGATTTGATTGATTGCATGAACAAGGTTATGTACGGGGAAAAAGAAAAGGTACCATAGGTTTCATTAAATAATAGTTATTTTATCGATTGGTATATCCATCCGTGTATATGATTACCTTCCTTGCTTGTATTGTACATACATATACATACATGAAGATCTGTATATATGTGTAGCCAAGCTGCACTCTACTCTTTGAATTTGATAATTATAATTCTTATTTTATGATTCGGGGTTTTGGTTTGAGCCGATTTGATTTGATTTGCTTGAAGTTCCTCAATATTCGACTCAACATACAGTACTTCAAGTTTGTGGTTTGATTATTGAATTGTATTGGTGTGATGCAATTTTTTGTTTCTATTTAGGAAATAATACTCGTACAGCAAGTATCAATCATTCATGTCGAATAAACCAGTTAATATGGGACTTCAATTATTTCCACCTCCACCACCTGCAAAGAAGAAGTCGACGTGGAGGAAAGATAGCAATGAAAAACCTTCATCCTCATTATCGAAATCTAGTCTGGAGTCCGCAAATGCAAATCGAACGCAATCATTTGATATGCCGGTTTATGGATCACGACCATCTCGAGAAGAAGACTCGACATTTAGCAATGGAAACGGAAATGCACGCGGTCGCGGTCATCAAACTCAAACCCCCTCTCCACCACAGCATGCAGGACGTTCATCACCTCTAACAGTACTTCCGACCGCGATTCTCGCCTCCGAAATCCCGAGGTCGCACACTTCATTTTCCGAAGCGCCTACGCTGGTTAGAAGCAACAGTAATTCATCCAGACATAGTCATTCCCATAACAATAGCCAATCTTCATCCCCACCACAACGAGGAGAGCCCCCAGTAATGAGATCTATTTTCCCAAGATATAACCCTGAGGTTCCTCTAGAACATCAACAGTATTTCCCAACTCAACAAAGCCCGAGAAATATTCCCCAGACAATTATTAGTCGAAGACCATACTCACCCGGTATTAACGAAGTTAGTCCTGGAATGGGAAGTCCAATGTCATTAGGTCCACAATCTCCTGGAATGATTGGCCGTGGTCTTCAAGATGAGACTTGGCCGGAGGCTTCGACTTCCGCGGAATTGAAAGAGCTATGGAAAGTTACAAATGGTTGGAAGGCTTCGGCATCTGAGGGTCGGAAATTTGTCATGAAGATGAATAGTGCAGTTGAAGAACCAATCCATACATTATCATCGACTACCCAACCATTTTATTCCGTACGCCTTGATCCCACCTCAACCTCAGCACAGGTAACAATGACACGTCAAAATCCAGCAAAAACACCTAAGAAATCAAACTCCCCAAGACTTGGAGTATTTCCCAAATCCGAATCTGGAATGGAAGTCTTGATTACAACGCTTGAGGAACAATCTCGACGTTATCAACCAAACGATGGTTTAGTAGCTTTGTTGTACCCCCATGCGGCATCAAATATGGCCATAGACCTTGCTGGACGGGCGAATAGTGCAGATGGTGATTTGGTATTGGCAGCAGCGGAGCGAGAATGCGGACGATTACTGTGGGATGATGACAGCAAAAAGTTTTTTCTTCGGCATCCAGCCCTCAACAGTCCTTTCCACGTAGCAATCACTTCATCGCCAGCTTGGTCTAGAGTCGAGTACACGCTCGAGCATCCAGAATTACCTCATAATCTTGTGCGATTAGTCAGAGATGGTAGTGGAACTGGATTTTTGGAAATCGATACCGGCGTTGCTGCTCGAATTGACGCCTTCTACATCGTGGATGTAGCAATTGCCGCTGTAATGTTGGTTGCGATGGATGAGGAGAAAAGAATGCATATTGAGAGATTTGAGGCGCCACCTTCAGCACCAGTACAACCCGATTCGCCAAGATCGAGAAGGAAATCCTTTCTCGGCCCAAGAGCAGAGCAATTCGAAGTGGATATGGAAAGCCAAGGAAGCCCGAATTATAAAATGGAAAAGCTGAAGGAGAAGGAAAAAGACAAAGTGCCAGGGCTATGTGGATTATTATGGATGATGGTGAAAGCAGCGGCCTGGCTTGTCAAAATGATGGCAAAGGCATCAGCAGCCATAATAATTGGGCTAAGTAGATGCTTGACCAAGAAAAAGTAGCGGTAGCTCAAATGGAAAGATACACTGGCGTTTCGGGATACGATTATGACTTGGTTACGAATTTGGACGTTGGGTATGAACACGATCGCCTTCTTTATGCTGTTCCGGAAAGACATCATACTGTCGCAGGCCGATGAGACACTTTAGAAAACTGGGAACAGTTCCTTGTGGTCAGGTTTGATTCGGCATGCAATTTTCGACATGACTGAAGACCAATTATATTAATTCTATCTTTTCCGTTCTCGTATCTTGAACTTGACTCCATTTTTGTTGATGCCACCAATCGTTGGAGATTTCGCCATCTTCGCTCGTTGAAGTTCTAATGCCTCCTCTGCTTCCGTTAAAGCTTTCAACCTTTGCCGTGCGACCGATAATTTGGCTTCTAATTTATCTGCCTCCTTTTCCTGGAGCTTTCGTAGATTTTTGGCCGCCAGATCTTCCTTGACTTCACTGTCGCTATTTCCATCTTCATCCGAATCGAAATCTGAACCCATATCTACATCCCCACCGTCCGCTTTCTCTTTCTGTTCTTCCTCATCCTGCACGTACACAACTTTCTTTCCTCTTCCTTTAATGCCAAAAGTTCGCTCCTCAAGCTCCTCAACTTCCTTAGATGCTTTATTCCTCATCGTCCGCACATATCCTAGATCCTGCGTCTTGAATAACCTCACAGCCTCTTGACTTAGAACCTGATTACCTCGATCTCCATCGACGGTTCCTGTATAATTTTTGCTTAATCGAGATGGGCCTTTCTTATTCACCATGCCAAAGTAAAACTCGTCCGGGTTCTTCTCGAGGACTTTTTGCTTGAGTGCCCGGAGTTTGGCCTTCTTCTTGTTGAAATCGCGCGCTCTCGCAGAGTAATCCTAATTGAACGGCTTAGAATATCGCAAATAATTTTTACCATAGAAAATTTTACCTTGTGCTTCTCAAGTAGTCCCCATCGTTTGCGTTCTTCTGGTTGTGATCTCTCCTTGTAGGTACGCCCATCGCGGACGGATTTACTTGCTTTATCCATCGATGAATATTTCCCAGAGGTCGAATAGGTGTGCCAAATATGATATGCGATTTAAAGACAATTGCACAATTTGTGAAATGCGATGCTTCGAATTTTTGTTGCGAGGGCTTTTATCAGGAAGGAATGAATGAATTTTATTTTCTCAGCCTTCTGGGGCTGCTGGGATTTTTGATAGTCGGAAACTAATTCGCCGACCAACCTACGGATTTACAAAAGTCTACCAGAAACGCTAGTACATAAAAGGTAACAACCTCAGAACATTCGATTTTCTGCGCGGGCGAGAGTATTGCGAGGTCTCCAAATTCCAGTTCGCCATATTCCTACTTTCTTTGTTCATGGTAGTTATGGCTTCCCGAAAAGATGAGGTGGAAGTGGTAGATAAGGCACCTAGATTGCCCATGCCATCACGGAATCCCCTCCCATTATCCTCAGCACAAGAAAGTCAAGTTCAAGAACTCTACCATGCGCGAGTTCGTGGATATTGCGCTGCAGAAATTAAGGGTACGTAACATTCAATCACAATGTTACTTTGGCTGGATGCTAAACTCTTGGATTTAGCATTTGCAGATTGTGCACTCGGACGAACCTTTACCGCGCCATTCAAATGCAGAGACCAAAATCGAGCCATGAACAATTGTATGATAACTCATGCTACACAATCGGAGAAAGATTCTGCGAGAGAAGAGTGGTTTGGTCTGCGATTACAGAGGCAGAAAGATCGGGAAGCAAAGGAAGCGAGGAAGCGAGAACAAGAGAGATTCTATAGGGAATGGTGGGGCTTGCCTGTTGAAGAGAGAGAGGGAGAGAAAGGGAGAGAAATGGTGAGACAGGCGGAGAGGGTGGGAGGATTCCCTAGTAGGAATGAAGGGCAATTGAGTAAGGACAGACATAGGTGACACTTGGATCGATTGTGTGGGAATGCATTTACAGCACCGGCGTTTAGGGGAGGTTTACAGCATTATTGATCTACACAAGTCACAATATGACGTTGTGTATGTAGGAGTAGAGGTCTGTATGTTACAACATATGATCGCCTTCAAAAGAGTAGGCTAGGTATGAGATGGTCGATAGTGTCAAGTATCTTGAATGATCCATTGACCGTTTGGAACATGCTGCAATAGCATACCTGCGCGTGAGTGTTGTTGTTGCTGTTGATTTTGCGAGTGCAAATTTCTCATACTGCTCATTCGTTTACTTGAAGTTTAATCATCTCTGGCGTTTGAGCATGTTAATGATGCAAACTCATGAACTATTTACTCCTCAAAGTGCTATTTTCTTTTGCTATATTTGTAAGAAAGGGCTTTACAGAGTTCAGTTCTACGTTTTAAGGATAGATTCACTGGATTATCGGGACAGCATCAGTAAAGCACTGATTGAAATGCATTTTTACTAGGTAACCGGAAACGGGAGACAATAAAGAAGGAGGAGAAAGGCTTCCCTTGCCATCACATGCCATTCTATTCCTATATATGTACCTACTACAATCCCTCATGAATGTCACTTGCACTAAGAGCTGGTTGATGTCCACCAAGCAGTGCTCACATTCCTTAAATATTCTTATAGACTTTCTTGCCTCTGTATTGTTGCTTCAATACTTGCCTGCGGTTGCAGCCTAGAAAGTATGCTCAAAATTGATACTTCTCATAGTACTGTACCGTATCTACGTGCTAGGGGTTCTACCCACTTGGCAGACAAGTTAGTACTGGTGGCTTTCTGAAAGTGCGTGTATATGCATGCACTGGGAAGATGTAATCAAGATTTTGTTGATTTGGAGTCTTGAATAATCCTACATTGTGAATCTGCTCAATCCAATCGCATCAAAATCAATTCACAGGCGTTCTTATCCTAACATTGCATCTCATGATCTTGAAATCTTCTTCCAACATGCATCTGAATTTCCAAGTGAGCGAGTGAGGTTTGAATGATAAGACCATATCTGGACCCCGAACTTGAAGGTTATTTGGTCAGTTTTATATACCACACAACATGCCATACACCCCCACCAATCTGTCCTCGTGTGTAAACAGAAAGCACATGCGAATAGACAAATAGCCCAAGCACATGTGAAAGAACGACATCACTTGCAAATATTGTTCCAGATTGATTGAATAATTAATCAATTAAATAAATTGCTGCAAAAGAATGCGTGTGCGTCTGCCTTTGCGTCTATCTCGTACTGCCGAATTATGTATATCCAATATGCGGCATACTGTAGCATATAGATTGAGGCATATGTACCATGAAAGAATGATCCGATTCGATCCCTTCCATCCGATTCCAACACAACCAGTCTATATTAAATTAAATCCAAATTCACCCGAGTAGTTCCGTTGATAGATATGTTCATTCAATCATAAAGCAGCTTGCTCGACCCATCCATCCGTCCATCCCACCAAACAAATAAAGAAATAACCCCCACCTTCACCTCTGACCCCAATTCCTATCCCCGACAACTTCGTTCTCTCAGTGTGCCTACCAACTGAAAGTCATCATCTCAGGGTTCAACGCCACGGGCAACAACAAATGGCTCGCACACAGCGTCGCTAATGGGAATATTGACACAAAAGTATTGATATTGTAGCTCCAGGGCAAGAATGTGCCCTCAGCCATAACAATCATAGCGACAATTGTGCCCAGACACATGGCATACGTGTATTTGAATGTCTTGAGCAATTTCGGCACTTCAAGGAAGAAGTTGGAGAATTCGACTTCCTTGGAGGTGGCGCCCCATGTCATGTTGATCTCGAACATGTGGCAGAGAATGGCTTGAGACATGTGTAGAGAAACACCACCGAAGAAGACCATGAACATTAAGGCCCATTTGAAGTTCTCGAGGACTGAGAGGAAGAGATGTTAGTATAGTGTTGGGGGAAGCTGAGTTGAGAGGAGTGTGGTTAAAGAGGATGGGAGGAATGAAAGAATGAAAGTGAACATACTGGAAGGGAGGAAAGCCTTTTCCCCAGACCGATGTCTCTGCAAGGCCAACCCAATGTTTCCGGCCCCGCCAAAGACAACCACAATAGCCAGCCAGTTCTTCCACGAATCCACATACACCAAATCCAAGTAACCGTTCCACAAGCCGACAAAGATCCAATTGGCGAGACAAATAATCCAGGCGGCGCCAAGGGCATAATATGTACCAATGTAAGCAATAATCTGCACCTTGGACCCAACATCCACATTGGACATGATGAACTTGCGAAACAAGGGCGTGAATGGAGATCTCCAAAGCCAGGTGCGGATCGGATTGAAGACCAACTCGTCGCAGCCATAAGCATATTTTTGCCAACGAGTCAATTCATCATAGACAGTGAGGGAAACACCTTCTTTGAAGCCATCGCCAGCCCAAGCAGCCATACGGATTGTGTAATTCTTGAGTTGTAATCGTAAAGCCATGTCGAAATCTTCGGAAACACAGGATTCAGACCAGAAACGCTCCTGTCCTTCTTCATCCTCGAAAGCGACTTCTTGGATGGCGGACCAGCGGAGAATGGCATTGTGTCCGACGAAGGCGGCGACGGCACCGTTGGAAACACCGAAACGAATAGCAGAGTAGATTAGGTTGGTAAAGAAGGTAATTCCATTTTCGAAAAAGTTGTGTGAGACTTGCATGACGCCGGAGGAGAATTGGATAATGCCTACTTCGGGAGATTGCTCCATTTCGCTAGCGGCGTCGAGGAGACAATCTTCTGGAACTTGTGTGTCGGAATCAATGAGGAGGATATAGTCACCGACTCGGATGTTACCTTCGACCCAAGCTTCGGGATGTTCGTCCAAAACAGCGGATAGGCATGATTCATAGGCTTCGACTTCATCGACTTGGGTCCAGCTATTTGGTCGCTCGAGGGCTTGCAGTTTTTCTTCCACGGCGTTGGATAATGCGAGTCCGTAGTTCATGTTAGAGGCTTTCTTGAATTTGCCTTTTCGCATGTAGCCATTCTGACCGTGGGGAGGACGAGCGGTCCATCCGATGCCGTGATCGGCGTAGAAATCAATTCGTTGTTGGCGGGCTGTTTCGTCGACAATTTGGAGACCATCATCGTGGATGATGATGTTTGCAGACCCACCTTGTAGCTCGTAGGTTGAAATGGCTTTCTTGATCGAAGCTACTGTGGGTGCAATAACGGCAGAGAGTCCCTCCTTGTATACTGGGCACTGGATGGTGACGTGTGGTAACACATGAGTCATCAGACGCGGTGGTGCTTTAGCGGAGTAGAATTTGGAATTCCTGGTTAGTTGTTGGATGGGTCCGAAACATTGCATTAAAACTCCTATTATGACATTGGTGAAAAACTGCGATGTTGTTAGTCGTGAAATCAATATGTACATCGGGATTGACCTACGAGCGAGAAATAGGCGTTTATTGGCATCATGACCAAGTAGGCCAGCGATATCCATTTGCCCAAGACAACAATTTCCAAGGCAATTTGGGCGTATCCCAAACCAAGAAGAGTAACGATAAGACAAATTGAGCAAGAAATCATGAATGAATTGAGGAACATGGTAGGTCTTTCTTCAATGATAGGCTGGTTAGATTCAGAATCTATTTCACTTGTATTTGCCTGAGGAGTTTTCTCGTTCATTTCATCATCGGTTTGATGCCAAACAGTTTGGAGTAAGGCGTCTTCGATTGCTTTTGCTCGATCATAAAGGAGTGTTGGGTCGTCTTCCCAGACAACGAGGAGACCTTCTCTGGCGATGAAGGCAGCATGCTGAGCCCTGCGAGCGCGTGGCAAATCGTCGAGAGTTGGCAAAATTTGCACGCGGAGACCATTGGTGAGAGGTACGTCAAGAGCATCAAGAGATCTTGTGAGGAATGGTTGGACAACTGTGGAGTTGATGGTCATGGCAGCCTATAGAAGTATTGGTTAGCATACTTCTTGAGATTGGATAAGATTAGGGAAAGTGAGTTGGGGACAACACACCGAAACATTCATTGTCTGCATGGCTATGCCAAACGCTGAGTCGGCGAGACTCTGCGGCCGGCAAAGGTAATCCGTTCTATCTTTTCGGACCATAACACCTTCATATTGCAAAGCATCATCCTGGATCCACATCAAACCTTTTTGCTTTTGCCAAAGATAATTCAGAAGAACTTGATGTCTGATATCATCTAAACGATTGTTGCTTAGTATGCTCTGTCTGCTTGATCCTGCAGGAAGGCTCGACGCCGACGAGATGATACCATTGTTAGACAAGGGGTTGCTGCTAATGGCAGCAGCAGCGGTAGCGACAGACTTTTCATTGTTTTGTTCGGCCTTTGAGACCTTGAAATAATTAAAGAGACCCATGATTGAAAGGATGACCTCAAGCAAACAGGAAGCTCGAGTAAAGAGAGTGAATGATTTACAAGATTGAAGAGATAAAGAGAATGGCGAAGTAAAGAACGAAGACCGTCTGGATTATAAACTCTCGACCCCGACGGCGATACCGATAATGCACCCAAATGTTGTTTTGCCAGCTCAGAGAAACGTTCCAGAGGCAAAAGCCTCATCAAGACTGAACGGGAAGGTTAGTACAAAATTGAGCGTCTAGAATCTCGCCAACACCCATCAAAAGCGCCGCCCAGGCATGGGGTTTACATCTGATTTGCCAATATTCTATCACCATTTGATTTTTTCGATACTTCCAAAGCAACCCCCAACAACAACAAGTGCATTAGATCCCTGGTCTCGTTTTCGGACTTTGAATACCGCATGCGAAGGGGTTACATTTACATGGAACTGACTAGTGGATGGCCGAGCGAATTCAGAAATAACTTACCATAGCTGAGTTGAGGGATGGTAACTTAAAAGATATCCTAGAGACGATCTATCGCTTGGTGGTGATCCTCATCGGAAGTTCAAAATTTCCAGAGGATGGGTGCAAACGCTTGACAGGGGAACGGACCTCTCTTCAAATTTCTTTCCGGCCGCCACACCTTCTACCCTTGAGCTCCTCAAAAATATTTATATCCGACCTATAAAGTGCGACTTCGGTGAGCAAATCTTTCCTTGATTGGTTTTGAGGTGGTAGTCGGCGGCAAGGGTCGACAGCAAGGGTCGACATGATGAACACCAAATAGAGGCACAATACCTTATCATTCTAGTTTTCTTGATTCATGATCCTTGCATTGCAATCATAGTAAATGATAATATCATTTACCGTAAGCATCTAGCCGCATTTTCTAATTCGTTTGTAGATTGCAGGTCTTTTTCTTTTCTTTTTTCCGTCCGAAACTCCCCATATATTATTGAAGCTATTGATTGTAGGTTGCACAGCCAAACAATCATCATTCTCAGGCTGATATTTTAAACGCAGTGTAAGGCTAGAATTTAGGTAACGTCAGGATGTACACTCTCGCGGAGAAGTGACTTCATTAGGAAAATACCTCAAGAATGCGACCCAAATAATACCTCTAGTAAATTCCTAATCTGGTCACCTAGTAATGAGTTCAATTCCAATTTGAGAAGATCTTATAGAGATTGAGTTCAAAATGTCCTAAACCCTACAGTAGCTAGGTACGTCCTAGACTTCTAGGTAAAGCCAGTAGCGCAAGATAGGGAAGTTCCGGTCAGGGGTAAAGATAATCGAAATCAGACGTGTCAACATCTCCGACCGAATCACAATTATTATGTGGTTAAGAGAACTATTGTCAGCCACTTAGAATATGCAGAAATCAAATAAAGCTAATAAACTACTGTAAGTTATGGCTACTGGTACGGTTGTAAGGTATTTTACCCTGTAAAAGTCAAGGCTAATATTTCGCTTCTACCCGTTTCTCTGGGTGGAAATTTCGGTGCACGGGTGCAAATAGGGTTGAGTTGGGACCTGATTAACGACTTTTATCCATTTTTTTATATTGATAACGCTCTAAAGGTCTTGAATCGGGTACAAGACCGATACAATAGCAAGCTGAAGAATTTTTTATATGTATGTTCCAAAACTTCTTCAGCAGGATACTTTTGGGTATCATCAGGTCTCACTAATTGTAGGAAGCGACCGTGATTAGAATCCATACAGCTCAAGCCGGCGATTAGATGGACAGTAGACCACAGAGTACATATACGCCGTATATAAATGAGAAGGAGAAAAGCAGCTAGTACATAAAAGGGAGCGATATACTTAGAAAAAGCTATGACCAACGAATAGTCAAAACGCCACTCAGTTAATCAAAGCTTTGCTTCCACCATGCCAGGTTCTAGCTTCTGAAATTGATATACATTGTAAGCTTGGAACTCAAATCACACCATACATGTTCACATTCATACGAAATTTCTATTCTTGAATCATTATACAGTATTGGATGGTATATCAATTCTTTTCTATTGCGTTGTCGGTATCAGCTCAGAGCTCAGGATCCGCACTCGTACCTAAACGAACACAGACGCAGACACGCAAGGGTTCATTCCACTACTACTGTACGAGTACTTCCATGCAATGTGTAGTGCTACCGTATCTTGATATGAAGAAAAGTCCTGTCAATCATGTTTAGATACTGGGACGCTCTGCAGCCGAACTATCTATGCATGTGCAAAGCTGATTAGCAGATTTGCAGCAAAGAGAGCAGATACGATATCTACAATCATACATCGTACATACACATGCAGCTATAGCTACAACATACCTATATGATGGCATGGCCTAGCCTATGTCCTAGAGGCTAGGGGTCCATTGACTGCAGCTTTTGCGAAACCTTTCAAATCGGACTAGTAGCCCTAGAATGCATGCATACTGGATGGATGGATGGATGGATGGTTGGGATGGGTAGATGGTGGATGTATGGTTTGTCAGCCTAGTAAGGTTACCTATCTACACTTTCTACTAGAACACCCAGCATCTGCCAGTGCGTATCTGCCTGTCTGACAGCAAGCACGCAAGCAGACCGAGTCCGAAATCGAGTCACCATAATATAGATAGATTACAGATAGGCAATCGAACCATTAGTTACCTATCACGGATACATACCGGTCCGGACAGTACCATTGGTTATCAGATCAAGTAAGGAACTAAAGAACCAACCGTGGGTATACAACTCGTAATATACCACCTGCTATCAGATCCTTCTGTCGACATTTTCATCAACCTTAAAGCTGTTCAAATATTTTCCCAACAAAATTTCCAGGCTGGATGAAGACTAGATCTACCAGTTGCCAGCAGTTCTCGTATAACCACCCTTCGCCCACCTCGCAATTCCCCCCACCTCAACCGTTCTTAATTCCCCTCTCTTTGTGCATCCATCCTCCTCTCCTCTCTTATTTAACATGTGAAGAAAGAAGTTCAGAAAAGTTTCCCGTCAATCCGCACTGATATAGTATTATTATCGTATCATATTGCTTACTTGTATATAGGAAATTAAAATGGAGATCTATCATTTATTACATTACAGTACATATTCAAGGTATGACGGCATGGATATACATGATGTATATCATCAAAAGCCTTATTGTATTATAGTTTAAGCTAAGATTAACCTTACCAACATATCCAGCATTCATTTCAGTTGAATTTGATGTTAAGTCAGGTAAAGGATAGAGTAGAGTTTGTGAACCGTTGATGAATATCCATACCATACCCTAAAGTAGTTCTGTACAGTACTGAATGTTGTGATACCCGAAGCGACCGACCACCCAAAATACAGGTATAGAACATAGGGATCTACAACAAGTAAAGTAATACGAAGAGGCAAATCGAAAAGGGCTACCCGCCCGTGGTACCTACATTACCTACACACAGTACCATGGAAGTTATTCTCGGCATATGTAGTCATCAAAATCAAAGGAAGAAGGCTTGCAAGTTGCAAACACAATCTCGGGGATCTAAACTAAAAAGAATGAAAAGTCCAGAAGCGAGAATCGTATCTAAACGAGGCATCAGTCACCACTGGCCAGAAGGAAGAAAAGCGAAATGCTCCGCCCACTCGGGATCGACTTTCCGGATAAACAAATGCAACTAGCCAACTAACTTCTCACTTATCACGTTTTCTATAGACCCAACGCGAAAACTTGGCAGTACGTGAGTAATAATGTGGAAAGTGTTCCTGGCGGCTTACAGCAATTGCGTCCCATTCGCGAATCAAATATCCCGCAACCACACCACAACCACGCCCATGGATGAATAACATCAACACAATAAACAAAAAGCCGACCGGCGGAGAATACATAAACATGGCTGGCTTGGCAAGCCCCAAGTTAACCTAAAGCTAATTGCCGCTGCCGCATTCTCGTACCGCACCATTCAATTGCAATGAAGAGTTCGTTTGTTTATTTATTTCTCGTAAGAACGAATGAGTGGGTGTGCATTGTGAAAATTCCATGTTGTACAGCCACACTTTAACTACAATTCCATTTCTCTTATCCTCCGAATTTAGATTGTTCTGTGAAAATCCTTCCCCAACCCCTGGGAATTTGGTACATGTGGTTGGTTCCACGATAACTGCAGGTCGTGCAGCCACACTTGTCCTAGTCTACCATTAATTTTAGCACCCTTCTTCTCCCACCTTTTTTTAAAAAATTGATGCAATTCTTTACATTACAGTAGATGGGTGGGTAACACTATAACTGACAACCCTGTTTATATCATAGATTAGACGACCATTGATCAACGACTAAAAGCCCCAACGATCGATAATCCGGTCTGGTCCTACTAACATCATCGGCGAACCATAGGAACAAGGAACAATCACCGTTTCCCCTTTCCTTTTATTCTACTTATCCGAATAGGCTCATCCTATTTGTCATACACATCTCTAATTGACTTTACAACAAACAGCAATGATCTTAATTTTCCATGCAGGGTCACATCAATCGCAGGCATCCTTATTGGATATGTGTGGAAACATGCAGAAAATTTCATTTCTACATCTGCATGCATAAACAAGGAAACACATATCCTAATCTATAATTACCTACATCATACCATCCCATACCATCTCATCCACACATGTACATACATACACAGCCAGATTATGCACGAATTAAGCAAGGAAATCCAAGCCAAGCCAAACCGACATACCAATCAATATGTCGTACCAATGGCGTCAATCATTGCTGCCAAGTTCATGTTCCATTTGCAATTCCAATCCCAACCATCAAAACCAAAAGAAAGAAAGGAAAATCAAATACTGTCTCTCCAAATTAATCGCACTGTTGCCACATCTGCACACTATCGACGATCATTTGTCCGTTCTTCTCCCAAGTAGGAAGCCACTGATCCTTCGCTTTCCAGAAATCCAACTTTGCCGATGCGCTGCCATCAACCCACGGCTTGCTATCCGCACCATCCAAGAACCAGCCGTTGGTTCCTCCCACAGCCACATTCAGAATCAGGTAAAACGCCTGATCGAACGGCGTATCGTCTCTACCCGTCTGGCTCCACGGATCCACAATTGCCGAATCATTCTTATCCGTAAGCGGGAACCCCCCCTGTTGCCAAAGCGGCTTGTTGAATGGCCAATACATGACTTGTTGCAACGTATTATCCACATATGCAAATATATATTTCTCGTTCCACTCCAATCCAAACACGTGAAACTTGTCGCCGAACTCGGAATGTAGAGAAGTGCGTACATTGGATGTGAGTTTGTAAGCATCATGCGATTGATCGGGCCCCCAGTGCAGAGCTGAAGATACGAAATTGTTCCCCCCGAGACTGTAGCTGTAGTTGTTGCCGCGTGATTCCATAATGTCGATTTCTCCGCTTTGTGGCCATGCCCCGTAAGTATCGTCGACGGGCAACATCCAGATGGCGGGCCAGAGCCAATCGCCTTGGGGAATTTTGGCTTTGACTTCAACTTTGCCGTAAGTGATAGAGGCTCCGAGCTTGGTGTTGATTCGTGCTGATTTAACGGGTTGCACAATGGTCCCGTTGGTGGTGTTGGTGTAGGTGACGCAATTAAGTGAAACCTCCGAAGTGGTTGTGCAAGAGCCATCAGCTGTGAGGTTGATGATATTGTTTGTAGTGATCAGGTTTGCATCTTGCAACGTAGGTTTGATATACAATTGTCCATCTTGTATAAATAAATTCTCCGCGTCTGCAGTGGTTTGCTCGAATTGACCATTGCTAGAAATCAAACAGAGTCAGATTTTTTGTGCTTTGTAAAAGTTACTTAAGGAAGATGCTTACCCATAACCACCAACCTGGAGCTCCTTGGTCCAAATCTGAGGGTCCAATGTTCCAGATGAGAAATCTTCCGTCAAGACTGGACAGTATTTATGCGTAGCAATGCCAGCCAATTTCAAATAAATGACCAAGCCCGTCAGGCCACATCCAAGAAGCAAACCGCAGAGAGGCATAACCCAGAGGAGCTTTTCCTTCTTTCCCTTCTTCTTGGGGGTGAGAGGAACTGCATCCTCTTTGCGAACCCTTCGAGAACGAAAGTATCCAGTTCCAGGAACAGGAGCATATTGAAATCCAGATCGAGCCCCAATTGTTGAGGCTGGTCTGGAATATGGAGGTGTTGCGAAGGGATCTGTCGGGGGTGCTCGAGTGGATGGAGCCGGTGTGGGTGTTTGACTGTTGTCCTCCGACTGGGGAGTACTTTGCGGAAGGAACGAAATAGCTGATCGGCTCTTCATTTTGAGTATACTATTACTAGTACTTGCAGTATGTATGTTTGAAAACAAACAATGTACTTGCTTTCGATTGATAGATAGATATATGGAATAGAGTTACGGGATATCTAATCTATCGTAATGCTGCTATTAATCTATAATTTGGAAGTTCGAGGGAATTTCCCATTATAGCAACAAACTTCCCGGAATGATAGCCATAAGATCTTTCCCAATAAGAATGGCTATCTATCTATCTGTGTGCCCATGCAGATGCCAGTCGTAGAATCAGCTGTATCAGTCCCACCAAGAAAACCAAAAAACCTGAGCTGTCGCAATGGACAAGGGGGGCCTAGTAATGCCGAATCGGAGACACCATTACCTAGCTGTAGCTATCATAGCCCTGTCAAAACCCACACATCCGACTATTGACAAACTAATCAACCCGGCCCCCAGCTAAGAAAAGAAAATCGATATTTTCTCAACATAAAATTTCATTATATCTGCCTTTTCTATTGCTACTAAGTAGTACAGTAATGCTTTGGTTGCCCAAAATTTTATAATATTCGATCTCTCGCCCCCTGTTCTCTTGAATGGTACCCACACAGCATGCATGTGGCGTTCCTTCAGGGTGCCATCGATGCGTTGGAAAGGAGCTTGCGCTCGAAAGGTCTTTCCCATTTCCACTTTTTTCCCTTTCCACTTTTACTCCATGTCTTCTATTTCAGTCTCAGCATATACCACTGTACAATATCGAGTGTCGATGGGGAATTGAGAAATGGGCTCCACCATATTGCATTGCATTGCAGAAACCAAAAAAGTCAATTCGTATTCTTCATTTCATATGATACTTTTCATTATCTTTTTGCAAATATGTGGGGATTGAAAATTGTACGTACTACTTTCTTGTCGACCATCGGCAATGCCTTCATCATGCGTTTCTTTGTACATTTTCCTGTCATCTCCACGTGGTACAGTACAATACGTAAGGTACCGATTCATCACGAAAGTAAGACACTATTCTTTTCAGGCGATTAAAAAGAAAGTGGCGTTGCTCTATACCGTAGTAGATATAACGTCAATACTATTTTGGAGATGTACTGTCCATAAGTTCACCGAAGTGATCAAATGGGGAACGGGGAGATGGTCTGTTCTGTCCAAGCCATGCTCTTGAGATATGGGGATAATAAGACTTCACCACTTCTGCTGACTTCATCTTTTGGTCTTCCTACTTCGAATCTCCACTCTTACTTTTACGAAGGGACATTGCTGTTTATAGTATAGAAATATTGCGAGGCGTTGGTTATGTTTCCCTTCGATGGAGAGAAGTGGAGCACTGGAGCGTCGCTTGCATGATTTGGCAGGAATGTCATCACATTTGTGCAGGAGGAATATATCGAATACACTGTGATGGTACAGCTGCGGAGATGAGCTTCGATGGGTTGAGTTCGCTTTTGGAATCCACCGACTGTGTATTGATTGCATCGCATCGTCGTGAGAAGTATCCGTGAATTGAAAGGTATAAATACCCCAACTGCATCAGATAGTTATGGAGCAGCAAGCTCATCGATTCCCTCTTCAACAATCAATCACACCATCAAATACATCTTCTAGCCATTAGACAGACTTCTTGCCTCCTCAAACGGTCTTCTACTGTTTCATCTTTGCAATTTCAATCCATCTTCCGATACCCGTAATTCCATTTGTCCCGTGCTAGACGACTAGACATCATGAAAGCACTCATCATACTCTCTACTATTGCAAGTGCTGCACTAGCAATCCCCTTGGAAGCTCGCAGTCTCGACCTCTCCGCATACAAAGCGATTCCCACCATTGCCGCAACAGGAGCTCCTATGTAAGAGCTTTGATTTTACACTCCCAGTTCACATCCCCCACAAAATAATTTCTCATAAATAATCACTGACTCAACTCATGATCATCAGCGGAAATACCGCCACTCCAGTACTGGTCTACAATCCTTCCACTGTAACAGCTCTCGTAGAAGCTACGGCTTCCTCTCTCGGCAAGCGCAACAATCTCAAATACACGAGTAGTTCATCATCCAGCACCACGGAAACCAGCTCCACCATCCTTGGATGCGGATATACTCCCACAGTGGCGAGTAGTTCATCCAAGCTTGTTTCAACATCTAGCACTGCAAAGACCAGCTCCACGACCCTCGGATATGGAAATACTCCCACAGTCAAGAGTAGTTCATCATCCAGCACCACGAAAGTAAGCTCTATAAAATCCAGCTCCACCGCCCTTGGTTATGGATATACCACCACACCCAAGAGTAGTTCATTATTCAGCACTACGAAAGTTAGCTCTATAAAGAGTAGCTCCACCACCCTCGGCTATGGATATACCACCACACCCAAAAGTAGTTCATTATCCAGCACCACGAAAGTAAGCTCTGTTAAAACTAGCTCCACCACCCTCGGCTATGGATATACTACCACATCCCAGAGTAGTTCATCATCTAAAACCAGCTCCACCACCCTCGGCTATGGGTATAGTGTTTCATCATCCGAAACCAGCACATCATCTGCTGCAAGCTGTACAGCTTTGCCTGCTGGCAATGGCCCAACAGTCAGTAGCCCCGACACACCTGCTAGTTTCCAAGCATCCGAGGTTTTCGCTGCCGCAGCCTTAGATGCAATTACCCCAGAAGGTTATAGCTTAGTCTCAGGATTTCAGGACCTCGAGGCTTCGGCTCAGGATCCAACATACTTAACATATATCTCCGATTCACTGACTTCCTACGATCCATCTATTTGCGCCAACACCTGCAACGAAATTCAAGGTTGCACATCGTTCAATATCTGTAAGACATCTTCCATAAATCCCCCTTCCATTTCCCTACTTCATCTCAACATCAAAAACTAACACCAACCCCCAACCCAGATTTCGAACGCGACCCAACCGTCATCCCAGACGAACAAAATTGTCCTGATCCCTCCTCACAAACACTAATCAAGTGTGCACTATTCGGCGGCATCCTGTCCTCATCCTCAGCCACCAATACCGGCCAATGGCAAGCCGAATTCAACGTCGTGATAGCCGGTTCCAACGCCTATAATGCTAATTGTGCACCTACGATTCCGGGTTACGGAGATCCGCAAAACTTTGGTGATGCTACTATTGATGCACCTGCTAATACTACTACTTACAGTAAGTGAACTATTTCCTCTTGACCGGACTTTTTGGATGATTAGGTTCTTTTTTTGGGGAAGGAAAAGAAGATTGGCTAATATAATTGAAAATCACAGTGGGCGAAGAAGCATTTCCTCAAACTCAACCATATGATCCGGCCGTGTGTGCTAAGACATGTACCTCGAAAAGCAATCCGGATTGCGCGTTCTTCGTGGCGTATATCTTGTATGAGAATGGCTTGAATGGCGTGTTTACTTGTACGTATTTTACGGTTGTGTATGGACCTGATAGAGCGATTGAGACGGGGCAGTATGATGGTGAGGGAAATCATTATACGATCGGAAATAGTTATGGGTATAGTGTGTTGTAGATTGTTGTGGGGTTGAGGAAGTCGAGGTACTGGTGAATGGGGTGGTTGTGTGAGTTGGATTGAGGTGTGAGAAATGGTGGTGGCGATTTCGGTGGACTTAATGTGATACGATTATATATGGGAGGGAGAGGTGGTACTGTCTAGTAGAGACTTCTTGATGGGTTTGAAAGAGAAGAGTAGCATTAGGGCTTGAGATTTCATTCATAGATAATGTTTATAATTAATACAATTCATTTGCGAGGATATATTCAAGAGGTCATTAACGGTACAATGAATCTGTAAAAATTTAGACGTGGACTTGAAATTTGAACTTGAGTTTGAATCAACGAGTATTTGCAAAGTTGTTCAAGTGTGTGATGCATGCCGCTGTGTCTGACAGAATGATTGCACTAAACTACTGGTGCGTGCTTCAACAACTCAAGAAAAACTCATTATTGAGGAAAGCAAAGTTCAAACTCGTGAGGGCGCTAATTTTATTTCAATCACACAGTATAAAGTTTCTCTAAGATTTGACATAAGTACGTAGCATAGACTGTATCAGTTACTCATGTTGCTGAGGCTGCGATATGCCAAGTGAGCTTATTAGTGAATGAATAAGGTATCTGGATATGCATATTGCAGTTAAGCCGTACTAGCCACAGCAATTCATCCTTACGATTGGGTTAAATCTTATCCGACCTAGTATGACTGATGCTTGCATGCTTGAAGACCAACAGGCCAGGCGACAAAATGAGGGGAAATTCGCAGCTTAAAAGGCTACCCGTCGGGCAATTATACAGAAATTATATTATATAAAAAAGACGAAAAGCAAAAGATGGGTGAGCTATGGATACTATGACGTATGAAAATATTACTACCGAATGAAGTAAAATGGCATAGGAAGTATATCATCTGTGCAGAGGGAAAGCAAGACACCTCAGTGATGGAAGTGTATTGGTCCTCGCATAAAGTCACAAAAAAATAGTATCATAGATATTCGCAAGCTGATTCCCATTCAGCAGAATAGGTGTGGGGTCCCCTAGGATAGTACTATCGGCACCTAGACCTGCATATACAAAGAATGTCTCATTGGTTTGATCCGGGCTCTGATCAGCATAATACATAGCGCAGTATATGGCAACACCGCAGTGATCTTCCAAGTAATTGATTTGAAGTGTATAGAGGTCTTTCGTTGTGGTTTTGATTAGGGTTTCGGGGAAAACCCCGACTGTTTCATTTGGCCCAGCGAACCAATTGTGGGCACCGTTGCTGCCGAGAACCGTACCGTTGGTACCAACGCTGGAAACTGGTTGGGCAATTGGTTAGTGATTGGTTTCACACAGGGTAATGGAGTGTGAGGGGGTGAATAGACTTACCAAGAGAGGGGCATATGGCAGTGAGAATGAGGAGGGTTGTGGATTGACTGATGGTGAACTTCATGGCGTGAGTGACTCCTGTAGCGTTTGGACTTGGATTGGAAATGAATGTGAGTCTGAAAAGAGACCAGAGGTGTTGGGAGTAGTGGAAGTGATGGAGGTAGTGATGTGATGTAGTGGAAGTAGTGGAAGTGGTGATCTGACGTTTGATTGGTGATGGTCATGCGACAAGTACTGTAAGTGGTAATGTGTGAACGATAATGATGTGGGAAGATTGACAGAAACAATCCAGTACCGATAACGAGAAGGCTTCTTTCCCATTATATACATATATGCATCCAAACGCCAACAATCAACATCCAACATCAATCCAAGCCTCAGTCCCAGCTCCAATCCCAACAACCACAACCGCACTGTTGGATTAGATTACATTGGGTTAGATTAAAGGATTTCAAGGTCCTAAATAACTTCAAGTCTCATACTATAGGCCACTACACGATGGTAATTGCAACCAACAGGGCAGGGAGGGCAATACAAATTCCATCCAAATAGCCGCCTGCGCCCTTCTAGAAGACAACCGACGGGCGGTTATGAGGATTGTGCTTCTATGAAGGAGCGTGGAGGAGCAGAACCGGGCAGTGCGAATCATGCTTAAATTAGGACAATACTTTATTTGCAGTGGATTGCCGCTGTTAGTTGCTTTTGTTTCCCAGGTTTTGAAATGAATGGAGAAAGAGATACTAAGGTTAGGATTTAAATTAGGGAAAAAAAATGCGAGCGCGCGATAAATATTAGTGAATAGAGACGAAATGAACCAAATGAATGAAAGGTGTTGACGCCAGTCACTATCAACTGGTGAGTAGAGTTGGAAGGGCGGCTGCGGGAGGTGATTATTTTCTAATCGAACCAAATAGATCAGATGAAACGGATTGCGGCTGGTACCGCCTACCTTTATTTTAGGGATCTTGGTAAGATCTCTGAGATAGTAGTTAGATCTAACAAGTATTTGAAGAAGAAGAAGAAGGAGAAGAAGAGGAAAAAGAAGAAGATTAAAAGAATGGATTGCAGCTCCGCGTCCCCACTTCGAGCGAGTATTTGAATTATAATCTGGGGTTGAGAGTATGACAGTGAATTCTGAGGTACAGTAAACCTTATTGAAATGAGGTGAAAATGAGATGATTGAGTGGTATGTGCGTCGGGGTGAATGAGATAAATGAATCCATTCCCCTACAAATTGATTGTGGCTGATTTGGTATTAATTCTGCTATTGCATTTCTGTAAATATCGAGAACGAAGGAGGAAAATCAATCATATAGATTGCCACCGACTTTAGGGAATTGCAACCAATCATAGAGGGGTTATCGTTTATGAGATCCCACTTAGGTTTGCAGTTTCGATCTTCAATCGAAGCAACCGTGCCCAACTATGCGGGGTTTGTAGTGGGGGTTGAAGAGGAGGAGACCTTTGGCCGTGTGAGTATGTATATATATAAACAATCAATGTCCTGTGGTGTATGAAGTGTATCGAGCTATTAGTCTTCAGCTTCGTACAAAGTTGATACCGGTACATCATTTATCTTACCTTGCTATTTGATTCAGATGCCAGAGGAGCGAAGCGCTGAACCACACAGAAGCCCATCATAGAGTTGCCTTCTAGATCTCTCAGGAACTAAGAGATAATCCAACTGCTTGAAAAAATGAGTGATACAATTCCAGAAATGGAGACCGGAACCTCTATCACCGAAGAATTGAGAATAACCGTTGGTGATATCGAGTATTATTTGATTCCCAACCAACAGGTACAGTACATACCATTCATACATACCATGCATTGAGACCCACCCGCAGCAAAACCCCTAGCTGCAGGTACTGTAGCTAACAAAATCTCCACCAAGAACATTGCCACCTCTAGCACGAATATCGACGGTGCAAGACTTATCACAGTCTATCCCGTGCAAGCTGGCGCTACACTATCCGGCAAACAATTGCAACTCTTCCGCAAGGAGAAACTCGATAAAGACGATATTTTCCAAGCGGATTTCTGTCGCAACATTGTGTTCTGGGGTGCTGCACAGAAGGATCTAACAATCGAGCAAGATGTCTTTGAAGCGTTGGAGGAATGGGGTACGAAGTCTTGGTCTTTCGTGAAGGTTGATAGTGATGAGACACCTATGCCTGCGGGACCGTATGTGCTTGCGAGAGGGAGAACCTGGCAGCCTTGGAGGATTTACTATGACTTCAATCAGACGTTTATGGCTACCTTTAAGCCGTCTTCAGATCATTCGGGAAGATATGTTTATTTTCTCTTTTCCTTGTCCTGGATCACGTGTGCGAAAAGCTGACACGATATACTCTAGTCCAACTTGATTCTTCGATCGCAGGTATCAATGGAAGGGTGATTGTACCCTCACGCTGCTACTTTAATGCCAGCAAATCACGGCCTTTGGAAGGCGCACGAATTACTGTGAAAGATATATTCGATATCCCTGGCCATAAGACGTCGTTGAATAGTCAACCATGGTTGGAGCTCTATCCTAAGAAGGACAGAACAGCAGTATGTATCCAAAAGCTTATAGATGCCGGCGCTATCATAGTCGGGAAGGCAAAACTAAACTCTTTGACACAATATGAACCCCCCACTGATGCGGTTATGTTCATGAGTTCCTCTAACCCGAGAGGCGATGGTTATCAGATTCCTTCAGGGAGTAGTGATGGGAGTGCGGCAGGAATTAGTTCTTATGATTGGTTGGATTTTTCGTTGGGCGCGGAGAGTAAGTCATTTGATATTGGGTATTTCTGAAAGACGAGGGAGCTATAATCTAACCTCAAAATAGCCTTCGGGAGTATTCGGATGCCTGCGAATAAAAACGGCTGTTTTTCAATTCGCCCTTCTACCGGTATCTTGAGTATCGAGGGTGTTTTTAGCTGCTTTCCGTAATTACCTTGCTATACCCATTCTTAATCTACCAGATACAAACTAAAGAGTGTCTGATAGGCAATTTGAGACTCCCGGCTTTTTTGGCAGGGATCTGTCGAAATTTCCAGACTTCATTAATGCCTGGTATGGAAATTCACCAATGCTTCGACAACGAGTACAGGTAGCCCACAATATCCCAATTTCTCCTCTGACCTAGCTCACGTTTATTTAGTTGCCAGTAAAGATCCTGTACCCAAAAGATTATCTTCCAACTCCGAGCGAGGCACAGACTCGTGTCATTGATAGATTTGTTGAAAGTCTGGAAGCCGCGCTGGGAACAAAGAGGATTGTAATTTCTCTTGCTGAGATGTGTAAGAACAATGGCCCTTCTATCTTACACTTCCCGATCTCATTCCTCACTTTACATCTCATCTCATGCTCCAATCGAGCGATTGTACTTCAGTTTCTTCAAATATACCCCATCATAGCCAATTACTAACTGGCCGATGTTCGACAGGGAAGGCAGATTGCACAGATGGATCTGGAGACCTTGTGAAATATCTTGAGCTCGTATGTCCTGGTCCTCTTCCTGATCTTTGCTGATCGATTAATTAACTGGGTGTTTTCAGAGCACCCAATATCCATTCGCATATGATATGTACCACTTCTTTAGCACGTTCAGAGATGAATACCAAAGGAGATTTGGGAAAGCTCCTTTTGTGACTAGCCTTGTGAGAAAAGGATGGTAATATTACATCAAGACATCTTAGAAAGATAAGCGATGACGACTAATGAAATATATAGGGAAACTGGGAAGAGAATCTCGAAGGAGGAACGGGATTTCTGGTGGCGCCGTTCAGAAATTTATGGAAAATGGCTGCTAGAAAGAGTTTTTGACGCTGATAATAAAGATTCTATGACTATCATGATCCTACCGATTCGGGCAGGGTTGCCAAATTACCGGCATATTCCAGATACGGCTGAGCCGGACCCAAGCCACCGTTTTATTTCAGAAAAGTAAGTGACCGGAAGAAAAGTGCTTAAATTTATATTGACAGAAGTCCAAGGTTATGGGCTGTGTCTCACGGATACGAGCCGCTGAACATGTCACCGATGATGGGAGGACCAGAAGTAACTGCTATAGGTAAGTATGATTCATGGTCCCTTGTCTTATCATCTGCTTATTCTTCCAGTTGGTGAAATACCATATCAATCTATTGTGTCGGAGAGAGAAGAGCCGCTACCGGTTGGTGTATCCATTTTAGGTGCTCCAGGAAATGATCTCATTTTGGCTGAGCTGGTACAGAGGGGAATGGAAGCTGGAGGGCTTGCTACGAAAGTCAAGACTGGAAGGTCGATATACTGATGATGGTGGCTTTCGGATTGAGGCCTAGTCCTTGATGGATCGACGAGATGTTCCTTTCATGATTCAGGACAAGTTCCACTCCGGAGGCCTTATACGTAAACTATTTTGAAAGTATAGAGTATGCTAGAAGAACGGGTTTTATTGTGGGAGGGTCCAAGCAGAGCAAAAAAAGCAAACGGTGGATGTGTAACCGTGGCAACTAGTCTCCGATAGTAACTATACCAAGTCCTGACCTTATCAATGCCGCGCTGTGATTATTAGAGAAGTTTCATTCTCCAATGCACTGCGATATAGCATTTGGAGTTGTATAGAGCAATTTTGACAAGATGTCCAAGCGATCAGAACTAGGAACTACCTAGTGTTTTAGATCGGATGAAGTTTATTTTGGGACGAATTCACGAATAAATATATTCGACCATATAAATAAACAAAAACACGACGGCGATAGCGAACAAAGGGGAAAAGGATCAGCAATATCAATTCTCCTTTTTGGTATGGTACAGTACTGGTAGCTGATCAAATGCTGCTGTCTTGTAGGCCAAGTCTCGGCTAGTCTTGGAATAATGGAACTAAACCCATTGTAACATTAATTGCTTACAGTTATTGTTCAATAACGGAACCCATTTATATCTACATCAAACATCAAAATTTAGGAGACCAGATAGCAGGTTTATCTCTACTTATGAAATCGAAGGCGAATTGATATTACGACAAATTGAACAATGCGAATTCGGTGATAAGTTTATCTGTTTCTGTACCGTTATTTGCGACATACCATCCAACAATGTCAAACTTCAAACGCGCCTCCGTTGCTGGCAGCAACAACAACAGAACCAGCATACTAAAATCCCTCAAAGCCACGGAGATGATTGGGAGTAGTAATAGTAAGGCTGTTCTGCCGGCCGAAATCATATCCACGATCCTCGACTACCTGCCGGTTGCAGACCTTATGAGCTTCGCCCGCACTGGTAAACGAATGCAAGAAATGGTATACGAGGACTCGCGATGGGTGTCAAGATTACGAGCTATGGGCGTTTGGAATGAAGGAGAGGCTAGGAAAAGGTTCGAAGATATGCTGAGGAAAAAGAGAGAGATGGTGAGAACAAAGGCGGAAGAGGACAATAAAAGGATTGGGATTGGTGTCAATGGCAGCGGACCAGGAAGCCTTATGACAGGAGGAGGGGTAAGGAAAACGAGCACCACATTGTTCGATGCTGGGGAAGAGGAACAACGGCAGCAGAGGAGGTCTGCGGACCTAACCTCGAAGCGCGCGGTAGGGCTAGCGGATGGGTTTGAGACATTATCGATTTCTGGTGGGGGGCATATGAGTCTACCGCCGCCAAGAACTCGAACACCGATGCTGGATCCAGAGGCATTATTGAATGTATTTACAGAAGTGAGATCGATTCGAGGGTCTGCGCGACAAGAATATGGAAAGATATACGCTGCATTGGGTCCGTTTTATCATGATCTGGCAAGATCTAAAAGTCATGTGGATCCGGTTCTCTTTCGAGTTTATCGAACTCCCGAGCAGCAGGCGCAAATGTTGGCACATCTACAAATTTTCTCGAAAAGTGATTGGGCTCAAGGGTGGAGGCAACGTGAAGAAAGACTTATTACGATGACGGGCATATTCGAGACAGCGGTTCTACGAGAATTTGAGCAGGGTTATGAAGCTTGGGATATTGATGGCAGGATGCGGCGGTATGCTCATGTGTTGGGAGTACTGAATGGAGGGCATGCCGGTATAGAATTGTTCGTCCAAAAACATCCAATATTCTCTGATCGAGAATTTCTTGGCCATTCGTTAGATTGCATCAATCAAGCTATTGCGGAGGGTATCACATTGGAGCCATCACGAGAATTTTTGGAAAAGCTATCCAAGAAGGTCAACGAGCAAGCGGACGTAATTGATCGAGTGTTTCCTCCTGGAGAGGACGTTTTGCAGATTTTCCTGGATAAAATTGCGGAGGATATTCTTATGGATTATGTCACCCCTCTGTTCGACGAAGCCCACGAACGAAGTATATCATCTTATGTGCAAGCCGTTTCAGGTATCTTTGAACAAAGCATGCAATTTTCATTGACCCTTAGACCTGTCAAAAATTCCGGAAATGACTTCCCCGAGAAAGTCAAGGGCATTATAGCAAAAGTATTTGAGCCTCATGTGGATCTCTACTTGTCAGAAGAGCTTGATTACTTCAAGACACATGCAGAGTCAGAGGTAGGAGAATGGGAGACGAAACTCTCTGAACAAGATGCATCACAAGAATCATTCTATATGGGGAATGTCAACCGTGTAGCAGATAAAAAGGACTTTATGAGCTCGTTTAAGAAGGTAGTCATGATGCCTGTTAATGTCCTACCCACCATCTCGCCTTTCGCTACAAGCAAACCCCTAACTCAAGCCCAACACGGAAGTCGGTCTAGCTTGCAGGTTGTTGGTACAGTCCAATCTCCAGGCATATCGCGGACATCAACTCCTTCATTACCACCTGGTTCAATATCCGTCCCGTTACCTTCCGAGGCTCCAACAGATGAACTGGCAGCAAAGGCAGCTCTAATGGCTACTAGATTAGAAGGTATTCGATCGCTTTTTAGTATTGAAATAGCGCTGGACCTTACACATGCCGCCAAAGCGAGCATTGAACGTGCGGCTCTGTTCGTCCGACTTGGAGGTCAGACGGGCGAAGAAGCGCGTGAACAATGCACATCGATATTTGTAATGCTTTTGCAAATCCTTGGTACTAGGCATATGAAAGCAGGATTCGACAAAGCAGTGGTTCATCTTTCGAAGTACAACCCTCGTGAGATCAGCGAGCATCAACAGGGCGTAGTGGTACCTCTGATGACGTTCTTAGAACTGGTTAATGTTGGCGACTTGATATCTCAAATGATCGATGTCTTCTATGAGCAACAATTAGCAATGACTAAACTAACCGACCGCAACGATTTTCTTGATGCAGCCGTCAAAGCCAAAAAGAAGTTTGAGCAAATGCTAGACGAACGAGTGGCAGCCGGACTGAACAAGGGTATCGATGTTCTTATGGATGAAGTAGAATACATATGCGGCACCACCCAGCTACCCACAGATTTCAACCCACCCGAATTTGACGCCACCGGCGCAAACCAAGATATCGATATCGGTCCCACCAACACCTCACAACAAGTCATTGCCCTCGTCGAATCACACACCAAAATGCTCACAGGCAGCACCGATAAAACCATGCTTGACGTCTTCAACCAAGAAGTCGGTCTGCGTCTCTTCGCCGCTATATGCAAGCACCTTAAACGACAACGCATTTCCACAGCTGGCGCCATCAAATTAATCTCAGATATGAATGCATATTTTGTATATATCAAAACATTGCGTAATTCAGAACTACTACAGTATTTCAAAGCATTGAGGGAATTGAGTCAGATTTATTTAATAGGTTCTGATCATGCGAAGGATATGGCAACGGTGATAGCGGATGGAGGAAGGTTTGGTGGGATTTTTAGAGCAGAAGAGGTTTATGAGTTTGCGGAGAGGAGGGCGGATTGGTATACGGTAAAGAGGGATGTGGAGAAGGCAATGTATGGGTTTGGATGTGAGGTTATGTGAGATGGTTGCATGGCTGAAAAGAAAATGGGGAAAGGGGGATTGGTCATGGATTGGGCGTAGGTAAAGGTACATAAAATTATGAAGTATGAATAAATCCATGATCTTTGGGGTGATGTTTTTAATGAAGTATGGTTCCAGATGCAATTTTGTATTGCATGTACTACATGTGATGGCTTTCAATAAATGTCAGATTTAATTTTCCCATCCCAAACCTAGACGCCTGGTTTGATAATATATACACCGGTATCGTATTTCCCCCATAATAAATCATATCTATCTCATCGACCCAAAATCTAATTTCCTAGCCACTTTACCCGCCCTATCATCCTCTACCACCCCAGGTCTCCTCTTTAAATCCTCCCCCAACTTTGTTTCCCCACCCCTCTTCGTCGGCAAATTCTCCTTCTTCGTAGGTTTCGGATCCGATGCCCACCAATTATGCTGCAATACCTCTCTTGCCGTAATCCTCTTCCTCGGATCCAAAATCAACATCTTCATTAGTAAATCCACTCCCTCAGGACCCGTCGTCCCAAACATCCCTAAATAGTGATCTCTCGGAACTAAAGGATTTGGTGGATCCGGAACAGTGTATTCTGGTAATTTCGATACCCCAGGCCAATTATCTTCAGTAGGTGTCCCGATCGCTTGGCATATTATAGATACTTGATGGACCTCAGTATCACCCGGTAAATACGGAGCGCGAATTATTAGTTCGGCGAATACTAATCCCACAGACCAGATATCCACTGCGCCGGAATAATGTTTGGCGCCGAAGAGAAGCTCCGGTGGTCGATACCATCTTGTGATGACGTTCGAAGTCATTATTCGATAAGGATCAGAGAAATTCCTTGCCAATCCAAAATCCGCAAGTTTGACTTCCCCGTCGGCGGCGATTAATAAATTGTTAGGCTTAATATCGCGATGGAGAATGAAGTTTTCGTGGCAGAACCAAATTGCGCGACTGAGCATGCCCATCCAGGCTTTTATATCGGGCGCACCGTAGCGTACGCCCTCGGCGTCTTTGATTAGCATTTCCAGATCGCCTAAAGGTAGGAATTCGAGAACTAGGTTTAGGTTTTGGTCTTTGGAGGAGAAGACGGAGAGGAGTGAGATTATGTTGGGGTGAGAGATTTCTTGGAGGAATTTGAGCTCGCGGATGGCGTCCGGGGCCATGCCTTCGGTGTATTCTTTTTGGATCTTGATCTTTTTGATGGCGACGAGGACGTTGGGATCGGTGCGGAGGTGGCCCAGGTAGACGTTGGCATAGGTTCCTTCTCCGAGCTTTTTGCCTATGGAAGTAGAAAGTATGTTGTTAGTTATCAAGGTGTAGAGGTTATGTATTGTGAAGAGTGAAAAGAGGTCGCATACCTTTGATGTATTTATGCTTCTCGGCATCATTAATCTGTTCAGCTAAATCATGACTTCCGCCGCCGCTCGCAGAAGAGCCTACAAGAGGCGTGCCATTGGAGCTGGGCACCGCGCTCGAGAGCTTGGATTTGCTTGCGCTTCGATCTCCGCTATTTGAGGGCGGTACGATGAGAGGTGAGACTGCCATTGCGACGAGGGGCAGTATTGTGTGAAGATTTATCTCTGCATAATCGAGAGGGTTGGAAACGAAAAGTGTCTGGTACTTGAGCTCTTTTAGTAAATATTGGTTTTCTTAGTTCTCGTGAGGCTACTAATAAGGCTGTCCGCCTCGCAAATTGGCGGCGCTCTTGCTTAGTCATCAAAATAGGTTCTATTTTTGGAGCATGGGGAAGTTTTGGGACTTGGCTGCCAAAAACTAAATCCACGAAATTACATTTAAAGAGGAAGTTCCCCGGTGAGCTTTTCGATTACAACAGCTTCTCGATTACAACGACTTTTCCAGTTGGTGCTGTCATGTCATTCTAACATGGATTTTCAAGAGGCGTGAGTTCAGCACTGTAAACAGCTACAATCAATCTATTTGAGGATCTGCTCAACTTAACAATTATGTTACCTAATTGTTTGGATCCAAGAACATCGCGAGTCGTGGTCAAAAACTGTTCGTTGACGGCGTCGAGGAAGTGCTTCATTCGCATAAGTCGTTTCGAGGCACAGGACCCGAGTACCAAATTGATTATATGGGGATTTGCTATGATTCACAGGGTAACTTTTGTTTCGTCCAACAATGTAATTTCATTAAAAAAGAATCAACTTTTGGTAATCAAGATAGCTAAGGCAGGCACCCTTGCTCTAGGATATATTGTGATCCAGCTTGATCAAATCGGCGGCTCTTTCCGCGACGGCGTAAACAGTTGACTGGATATTGCCTCGTGGGATCAAAGGGATCATGCTTGCATCTACAACTCTTATGTTCTTCGTGCCATACACAATCAGCTTGTGGTCTAAAACTCCACCATCTGCCAGAGGTAGCATTGCACAAGTACCACACATATGCCATGTAGAAATCATAGTCTTGCGGACATAATCCTTGGCAGCTTCTAAGTCTGTACCAAAAGCCGCATAGGTCGGTAAGAGTTTTCCTCCGGGCTTGAGGATAGAAGCCATTGGTCCAGTCGCAACAATCTTGTGAATGAATCGCATGAATCTGGCTTGGGTATCTAGATCAATGGGATTACTGAAATATCTCGGATCAATAATCGGACTTTCAGAAGCCAAAGGAGACTGTATATGAATGCTGCCTCGGGAAAGTGGGTAGCTAAGCTCGCAATCGATTGTCAGGAAATTCTCAGCCTCAGTGCTAATAGTGACATTCTTTGCCGAAGATGCGTCAGAGCCAAAACTACCATGGGCCGCATAAATGAAGTAGCAAGCGGAGCTCTGGTCCGCGCTGGCAAGAATAGAACGTCCGAGCTCAAAAGGTATACTCTTACTTTCGGGTTTCGAGGCAATCATCAATTTCTCTAATTCAGCCTTGCCTTCGGGGTTCTGGAAGTCGGGGACTGGTACCATGGCGAAAGCAGAAAGTGCTGGTGTACTCAATGGTCCGGATTTTTCGGTATGATATGCTGTCATTGCTGCTGCTACAGCTTCTGGTTTTTGACGGTTGAGATCATCTAATGTCTGAATGTTATCGGCTACCTCGAAACTCATTCCAGTACCTGGATGGTCTTGAAAATTCTCTCCTACATTGGAGTTCTCAACATGTACTTCGATTCCAAGAGAGCGAAGAAGTTCGGGGTTACCAATCCCAGATAGTTCCAAGATCTTTGAAGAATTCAAAGTGCCCGCTGCAACGATGACCTCCTTGCTGGCCTTAAAGATGCTTTCAACACCTTTTACCATGGCTTTCACACCTTTGGCGACAACATCTCCGGAAGATTTGTCGAGTATGATCTTCTCAACTTGAGCTTCAGTTACAAGATGGAGATTTGGTCGATTTTGAGCAGGTTTGAAATAGGCATTTGCCGAATAACTCCGTTCCTTAGTAGCGGCATTGATGGTCGAATTATTTATAAACCCACCAACCGATGATCCTGAAAATGGATTTTCGGTCATTTGATACCCCAAGATATTGAAGGCCTCAAGCCATGCTTTATGGATAGGATCTCCCTTCTTGGGATATGAAGTCTGAACAGGACCATCGGAGCCTGGATTGTTCAATGGCGACAGGTACTTCAAGCCCAAGTACTGCCGTTCATCGGCACTCGGAATTGAAACGGTATGGCACTTTCGGTAGTATGGCTCCATGGTATTCCAGTCCCATCCTTGGTTACCAAGATCTTTCCAGGCGTCAATTCCAATCTTAGACGGGGCAATAAAAGCAAGGGTGTTTAGGGCGCTTGATCCCCCAAGAACCCGACCAGCAGGGAGGCCTATTGTGCGATTGTTGGCCTCGCTCTTTGTCGAGATCGATCAGCACTGAATAATTTTGGGAGAATCATTGAATTTACCTGAGGAGTAGTAGCGAAAGCCCAATCGAGTTCTGTGCCAAGCAATAAAGGCCACATTGCCGGTATGTTTATTAGTGGATTTTCCAAGTGGTTTGCCCCAGCCTCAAGAACGAGAACCTGTATCTCAGGGTTCTCGGACAGCCGAGCAGCAACAACAAGACCAGAGGTCCCCCCTCCCACGATGATGAAGTCGAATTCTTTTGAAGTATCCATTTTCTTGTCCGATGGTTGTGTGAGTTCCTTGCGAAACCCAAAGCAGATGTTAAGTGATTCGGACTCTCAACAGTCAGGGCTTGGATTAAATATGCTGGGAGAGCGGCACATAGTCGTGTTCCAACAGTTGGTAAGCATCCCCACTCATATGGAAAGCTGTCAGCACACAACGACTTCCAATGAACCAGATGGACCAGGGAAATTTACTGGTTACCAAGTTTATGCAGTGCGGGGTGAAGGCGAAAGCGATCAGAGTATAAATATAGTATGAGTATTTGAATAGTGTTGAGCCTAGTTATTCGATAGGGTGTACAAGGCTGCTGGGCGATGAAAACTAATTGGTTTAGTGTGGGAAAGTACACCAACTGTTGAGTTTAAGCTGATGGAGAGCAGACTGTTCTACGCACTCCCATTCTCACCATTTGTTCTACTTGCTAGGGTCGATACGTTCGAAAATACCATACATATGGCTGCTTTAATTTCTGATTGAGCGCACCCTGATTAAACTGCCATTCTAGTCATCGACTTGATTTTAGATACTCACATCCTTAATGAATGTTATTTAGTGCATCTAACAATGAGATAATTACATGATTCAAGATGTTAGTCTACTGGATCTGGGTCTGTGAGTAAACTGATTTAGAGTGTGGAATATCAAGGGCTTCCAAAATCCCTGCTAGGCAGTGGAAATGATACTGCTTTGCTACTTCAAAATGCCCACCGAATAACGTTCATTGGTAGCGCGAGTACTGTAATTTTTTCAAGCGCAGTTTTTGAAGTCAATATGACTGCAAAGAATACTTTTAATTGGCTCTTGACCACAAGGGAAGGAAGTAAATGCGAGTTCCAACTTCAATGTTTGTGGTTGAGTCAGCTTTTAGATAGATTCTCAAGTCAAGGTCGAAAAGACTCTTGGGATCAAAACCATCCATATTAAGAAAGAGCAAACTAACCAACCAGAACCTCTATTTTAAACACCGCAAAGTCGTTAATGAGAAGTATCAAGCAGCTCCTTCCTCACATGAAGGTTCCTCACTTTTTTTTTTACCTAAATGAAAGCCATGATGTGTACTCTTCGTTTCAGTTTTCGTCTCGTCAACTGATTGATTGAAATCATCATGCTAGGATAACAAGCCTCTCTTTCATCCAGGTCAATATACATACAATCATATCTGAGTTGCACGACAAATGAGCTACAGTCTCTCAATCACTCTATCTTATTACTAGATCTATTTTTATTCCCACCGGACTTTCGTTCATACGTGATTGTCGTTTTCGTGGAGTACGATATACTCTCGTTCCGATCATGTTACAAGTATTTTCATATTGGGTTTGTTCTTACACACTCATCTGCTGTATCTACATCCTAACCAAGTTGTAGATGCTCCCAGTCGTCTCTGCCGGTATCTGGCTCACTCTTCTCACATCAATGCTCTTGACATGGGCTATCTTTCCACCACGCGACCCAAGCGACCCTGCTCATCTTGCAATACCACCATATCCTTCTATGGCACCCGTGTTTCAACGCACACCCTACATATCCGACATCGGGGCTACGAAAGAAATCAAACCAATATTTATAGTCGGATGTGTATTGACGACGATTTTACTTGATGCTTCGTTTATTGCTGAGCGTATTCTTCGATCCAGGGGGCGCCTCGTGAAGCATACAAGTAAGTGCGAGAAAGCGCTGGCTTATTGCTGCATAGCATGTGCAGCCGTAGGCACTTTGGGCTTAATTCTACTCAGTATATTTGATGTGTGGAGGTACAGACTCATTCATAATACAATGCTCGGATTCTTTATTGGTGGATACTTTTTTTCTGCTGTTTTCTCTTGCTTGGAACATCACCGTATGGACAAACGTATGCTTTCCTCTTTCTTCCTGTATATTGTACTTGTTTGATCTCTAACAAAAAAAAAGGCTATCGAGGAATGCATCCCGAATTACTTGTTTCTTCGCAAATAAAACTCACCTTTCTTATACTAGAAACTTGTCTCGGTCTCGGGTTTTGGTACGTTCTGATGGCGAAGAATTGGGATGCATGTGCGGCTACCGAATGGACCGTGGCCTACGTATTCAGTGTCTACATACTCTCGTACTTTTTCGATTTTCTACCAGCATTGGATTCGAAACATAAGGATTGCAGATTTGGAAGCTTTGTGGAAGATGGTGTGGATAGTAATGGGCGGGCTAGAGCCATACCCACAATTCAGGTAAGGGGAGTTGTGATTGGGCCTAGTACCCCATGTGTGGAGATGAGATGAACGTTATCATGCAGGGTAGTCGGTGTTTGTATGTATATGGCATCAAGCATTATCATTCGTTTCAAAAAGTTGCGATATATTACGCAACTTCCCCCACAAGTATTAAGTACAACAACTCATATCATGCCAACCTGGCTATCAAAATACAAAACAAGTCCAACGCCCCCAAAACACAGACTATTCCCAGGGTATAATATAATGACCGACATGAAATAAAACAAGACCTCCATCTCATCACATCACACAAAACAGGCACCATTTACGTAGCCTTTGGTTGTCCACCTTTCGCACCCTGGCTTGTTCCACTGTAGCTGGCGGGCTTGTTCTTTCTAACCGTTTGTTTCGCGGCATGGAACCTCACAAAGCATCCCGCAACTATTTCCTCCTTCTTTTTGTCGGTATCCACCAACCCAGTCTCGATGAGTTCCCTTACAAACTCTTCCACATCATCCAACTCATTCCAATCATTCCAAAACCTATCAGGCATCCCAGTATTATTGAACAACGCGATCAACCCAGCATTTACTGTGTTCGCAGCTGCTAGAATCGTGATTGCAAGGCCATTCTTTGAGCTAGATGCTCCGAGAGCCGTAAGTATGGCACCAAAAACCAATTGCAGAACGAGAGCAGTGTTGTAGAATATTGATGAGATGTAATAGGCAAGTTGGGAATTTTGACGGGTGCGCACGATGTCTTTGTAAAGGCCATTCGGCAGATGTCGGTGGGAGAAGAAAGGTGAAGTAGAAGCGATTTCGACAGGTTGGGTATGATCTTTGGGATCAATTGCACCGATAGATCTTAGGACTAATAAATAGTCATGTTCGCTCAAAGTGCTTAACGGCGGGAGCACGTATTGTGTTTCGACCATCCCGAGAGCATCTACATCTTGTGGTGAAGGAGTAGGTGAGGATGAACGGTCTTGGAAGGCAGAGGGCTCGGGTGAGAGAGTTCGAGAAGGGTTCTGTGTGGTGGCCATGGCTTAAATTGTGGGTATGACTCGCGATTGGGTATATTGTCCGAGGCTGGGAGTTGGAAGTGATTATGTATGATTCGTTCTGTTTGTAGGGTGGTATTCGAAGGAGCAAGGGAATCGATCCTCGAATGGAGGGGAACCAACCTTTATATACCATTATTACCCGGTTAACAACTGCAAGCTTGCTCACCGCAGAGTTAAGTTGACCCAGCAAATCCAAGACAAAAATCCACCGGGCAGTGATATTTCCAGCGTTTCTATTTAGTTCGATCATCAAAGGAGCCTGACCACACTTCTTCTCACAGCCTACAATAACCGCAATCATTTACAGACTTGTAGCACGAAAATGTAAGATCACACCAAACCAAGCCACCCCTCCATCAACATGGATGGCATCTTACCCTTGCACACCCTTGTAGCGCGGTTCTATTTATTGGTCTGATTTGTCGCACGCCTACGAGACATTCGCGAATCGAATTATTTCTGGAATCTGGTCATGCAATTGGCTTGGGACACGAAGCTTGCCGCTTGCGACTCGGGTAAGTGATCCTGATCTGGGTGCTGCAACAATCACTTTGCATATACACGGCGGATAAAGAATAAGTACATATAAGCACGCGGTAAGGTAAGGTTATACATCCATCGATGCAAGAGCGCAACTCCACAACGAGGCTCTTCTAAGGATTGGGAATCGAGATGTTGGGCAATAATGGGATTGTTGGTATGTGATAGAGGTTAATAGATTGATGGGGACCACTTTCACAGACACTATGACTCTTTTTGGTTCTGAGATCGTCTCGCCGCCTTCTTTTGGACAAGGGTTCATTTATACGGGTCTGGTAGTACTCGGTATTACGGGCAGAATGATTTTATTGATGGAGATTTAAAGCGGTGAGATGAAGTTCAAGAGGCTCACCGCAAACAGTGCTCCACATAGAATTGCTGTATTGACGTCAAGCTTGTGCAATGTGCAATGCGCACGGGGTAAGGCTAATATGAGCGGCTAATTGGGAATGGAGTTAGAAGTTGGGGTCGAGTAAGGTAACATCAAAGAATTGAAGAAAAGGTAAAGCAAATTGAAGAAAAGGTGTGTGTGCTTGTTTGGAAAGGAAACACTCCGAACATAGAAGGGGGAGGCGGGGAATAAGCCACAGGTAGCCCTATCGCTTATGGGTGGCTGTGATTGGTATACCGGTACGGCATGTAACCATACCCGTTTGGGTTTGAATCTGTATCTGTGACTGTGATGAACATGAATCGGAAAAGCCCGGAAATATGGTACAGTATAAGTACCAGTAAGAGAACACAATCACACACACCATGAGGTTAATCTGACGCGAAAGGACTTCAGCCTCAGATGTGCGCAATAGAACAGTACATGTCTCTCTTACTCATCTGTACCGTACTGGTATCGTACGTGCTCATTTCAGGAAATAAACACGGCACAGTAACAATTACTTGCATGTTTCTTCTGCATGCACAACGGGGCTTCCACGAGCGGGCGGGGTTAGTGACGAAATTGGTATGAGATTATGGCATTCCGAGTGTCAGATGCACTGGATCGTAAGCGTTCGCTGAGATGAAGGCAAGGATGCAGGTGTTCCTGCAGCCTTACTTGCTTGGACATGGGGTAGTCTTACGGTACGAGCTTTTCGATTGGGGCTGTTTCTAAATTGGTACTCAAATCAATTGGTTTCTGAAATATTCTGGTTGGTGCGATATTATGGTAGGATTTGGGATGTGGGAAGTGGGATGGGGGATATAAGATTGTTGGACGCTTTTAGGTTGTTCCCTTATTGGAATTTGCAAGTTAAGGTTAGTGATTTCAATTTATAACTGTTGGGCTGACCACTGTAGATCAAAAAAGACTTCTTGTGCAACGTGATCGAAAACTGAAGATAGTTTTTCAGTGCGGTCGTTTTTCTTTGCGCGCTGCCCGCTGTCGCGATGAATCCCGAACTACTAGATTGTCGTATGCTGATTTTTACATGCTACAGTTATTTTGATGAACGCGATCGGCAGCTTTTACGTCAATTTCGAGTCACATCTATTATCGAACGACTCATGTCTAAAATCATACCCAGGTAACGCTGGTGGCACAGTAATCTTAGGTTGCGTGGGGGCAGAGATTGCATTACTTGACAGTTCAGCCTGAATTACCCTTCGATAAGGATATAAATAATGGTCGTCGCAGCCCACATGATGGCCTGCGCCATGTCTAAGGCAATCCTTTTCTAAAGCTGTGTCTTTGCTTTTGTAGTTCTGCCTGTAGAGCAAGGCTCAGAATCCGATTTTGAGCAGGATGTTTGATCGCCTATTCATGGATATACTATCTGTTCTGTTGAACTATCTCCACGTGCTCAGTAAGCATATCGTCTATATTGCATATCTGCATTGTCGGGAACTAGTGATCGCACCCATGACTGGATGCAACATGATGCCAACATTAAGGTGTGATTCCAAGATAGACATGCAGCGGCAGTTCAATTTTTGGTAACCCGAGAAAGAAACGGTGGGTACTATAATGGTACTTTTCATGGAATTAGTAGTTGCATATCGCTTTTTACTTGCGCTTCGAGGTTTAATTTTCATGCTATTTCTACAAGTCCTAGACAGATATTTTCTCTCGAGGACCGGCTAAAATACTATCGTATAACGTTGACAGATCTATATCGGGGACCCTTGGTGCTATCTAGGGAGTTGCTAATCTTTGACTTCTATTATGATGGACATACTCTATAAATGCCATCCCTCACAAGATTTAGACGTAGTTTCTGACTGGTTTGTGGAAAAAATAGATAGCGTTTCCAAACCCCCATTGCGGCGGGGTCGCTAGCGCATGTGGCTGTAACTGGCTGAGGGGAACCACTCTATATATACTACATTAGTTGGATTGTGTACTCTCCGAGGTAAAAAGTAACCAGAAAGTAAGAAAACATCTCACGATAGCTCGAGATTTCTATTTTTGTAGGTTGTTCAATGGCTGTCTGTTGCGGTTGTCTGTTGATTAAACGGAGGGCTTATGGGTTTATTTTGATTAACGGTAATCTTACAAGTGGTCTTGTATTCCAAGCAAAGTTTCGAATTATAGACACTCAAACGACCATGAGAACCATAGTACGTAAGCTGGGAAAGCTTTGGCATCACAAGTCATACGTCCTGATGACTTTGGATTCATACGCTCTTCTTCCTTCTTCCTTGCTTGATCGTAACCTCAAGCGAGCTGTGTGAATGGCCCAATGGAAACTCTCACGGAAGAGCTTACCATGGGCCTCTATACGAGGAATTCTTGCCGTCGCTGTAGTTCTGGTCATGGGAGTCAAGTTGAGAAAAAGGTAATACCAACGGGTCCCGGGACGGATGACTTTGTAAGATCGCCCAGCAAGTACTTCACGTGTAGTTTAAGTGCCTGGTATGGAGATCATAACACATGAAGTCTCAAATCCACAGAAATTACGTAGGGGGCTTCATTTGAGACCTATTGGCTGATTATCTGTTAGATCGTGGAGAAAAGGTCAAAAGGACATAGTTATTCTTAGTAGGAAAGCAAGCTAGCTAAATACTCGAATACTATACAGGATTAAAGGTATCAGAATATATAAAGGGTAAGCAAGCATACAAGCATGCATATACATAAGTACGGGCAAATCAACATTCTGACAGGATACATGAAACCCCATATATTACTTCCGCAGTGCTATGATGCTCAGTCCTTTCTACTGCAGTGTTTAGTATTTACTGCCGTAACTATAAAACCAAGGCCGTTGCAAGGGTATAGGTACCTTTCAGCCGGATAGAAGACTTATTCGTCGGAACTTTTGATTAACCAGGTTACATGACATCGCGAATTCTCTACACCACATAAAAGCCAATATCTGTAATAACAAGCGATTTATACGAAGCCAACTGAATACGGCCAAGACAGAGCCTAAAATACTAGCAATGGAAAGATCACAAAAAATAACTATCCATAACCAAACTATCTAACAATTACACAAATTTAAAATGCAAGCCCACCAATAACCCATGAATTGTGATTGTCAGACCACATACCCAGGCCGCCCCCTAGCATCACTGGCTATCCAAAATCACGTAACAATTCTTTTCAAACACCCAAGACGTCAAACAAAAATTGATAGCCCGGTGCTACTTGTTCGTCCCATTGAGCCATACCTGGCCGTAAAGTGAGATCATGAATATGTGGCACATTCTTCACTTCCAAAAAGCCCGACTTGATTCCACGTTCAGCGACTTCTTTTTGAAATCTCGAAGCTGATTTGTACGAGGCTACCACATCTTCTTGACCATGGATCATGTATGTAGGTACATTGAAGTTTCCCGCCATCAATTGCCACATCGGGCAAATAGCTCTCTGTCGTTCCATGCTAGGTGGCTCTAGGATGAGATCTCCGACGGTTCCCTGTTTACCATCTTCACCATTTAGCAATAGAGAGAGCCCGTATTCTCGAGATTCGCCGAAGAGTGACATGACAAGGTCAGATCGTGGATCTCCAGACTTGATCCAACCTAGCTCCGAAGACTCACTCCCTTTTGAATGGTAACTACTCAGTGGTTTGGTCAAACTCGTTTTCAGGATCTGCTGCTTCGGTGGACTACGGGGAAACAGTGAAGGCTGAGCGGTGAAAGCATCAGGTGATGCAAACTCCGTCGGGGAATAGAATGCAAGAATGGCCTTTGGGGGTGTCTGGTCCATTGCTGAAACTGTCCATGCAGTTGTTAGAGCCAAGTGGCCGCCAGTAGACCAGCCAATGACCACAATTTCCTGTGCATTTATATTGATTCCTTTGCTCCTCATGAGAGACGGGAGTGTATTTCTTGCCCAACTGAAGGCATCGCAGATATCGCTCATCGCGCCATCTATAAGATTGCTCTCGGGACAGAGTCGATAATCCAAACTAATTGGCAGTATCCCATTGGCGAGTAAATGAGACGTCTGTGCGGGACGGATAGCTTTTCGTGATAGGGTCATATGTCCCCCGCCATGAATCATTAGCGCTATTGGCATAGGTGCTGTTGGAGGTTGATTTGGTAGAAAGATATCTGCCTCGATATGAAGCCCTTCGACCTGTTTGTAAACCACTGTTTGTTTTCTGGGCAACATTTTTGCTGGTTTCACAAACTTGCTGCTTGATGAACCTTTGGGTAAATTGTTTGTGGCAATGAGAAGTTGCTGCGTATTCGCATCTTTTGTATCGCCCTCCGAAAACATTCCGGAAGCAAACCCCGCATCGCGGAAAATGTCCATCCACACCTCTGAGGATAGTAGAGGATAAGAGAAATCGTCAGCTAGCCACCATCCGTCCAATAATCCGAAAACAAGATCAAACCAGTCAAGAATGCGTGTCACCTCAGAGATGACCATAAAGCCATCGCTGTTGAGCATCTTTCGTAGATGGCTTGTAGTGGCAACCTTGTTACGGGTTGCATGAACGCAATTGGTCCCAATAATAATATCGAACTTGCCTATCAACTCAGCTGGTGGTGTCTGCTCAATATCAAGCTTCTTGAAATCCATCCAGCGGTAATTGGTAAAACGCGTCCTCGCTTCGGCTACCATCGTCGGGCTGACATCCGTGAATGTATACTCTACCATGAGACCTGAGCATGCGAGACGTTCAGCGAGCCTCGAAGTGGTGCCGCCAGTCCCAGCTCCAACTTCAAGGATTCTTAATGTGGTTTGTTGTTGTGTTTTGAAATTTCCAATCGAGCTCATGATGAATGTGATTAGTTGATCTGTCAGGGTAGCAAGCATGGGCGAATTTGCATAGTATTCTGCAAGGATCTTTCTAGCGCTGGCGTTCCCGAATAGTAACTTTAATGGATCGACAGTACCATCTAAACACCCTGCTAGTCGAGAGCCAGTCACGGCAAGAAGTTCGGCTTCAATCGCATACAAAGCATGTTGCCTTGTGAATACCTGGTGCAAATGGGATGACGATTCGATCACAGTCGGGTGGGGCCCACGAAGGATTGTCGAATTATCACGCTTGATGATACCGTGTTTCTCTAGAATATCCCAGAGCCTCTGCATCGACTTTGAATACTTGGGCTGATAGCTCGGGCTTGGAACTTTCTCTCCTTCTTTCAGATTCTGGAAATCCACGCCAACATTTTTGAAGGCCTCGAGTATGTAGGCAAGAACTAAAATGTCCTCATCGACGGCTACGTTTTCCCAATATTTTTGAAATCCCCTGCTTCTCGCTGTCTTATCAAACTGGGCATTTGATTCCCGCAGTCCTAGAACGGGGTCCATGTTTGGAATGTTCCTCTCGATCTGTGTCGGCCGAACCAGAGGTGATGTATGAACTTCAACTGACGATGCATGGATCTTCGGTTCCTTGGGCTTTTCCGATTTTCGAACGCTCGGTGTAACCCCCAGGGCAACAAAAACTTCTTCGACCTTAGATTTCGGAGAGATGTGGTCGGCTTCTGGAGCCGTTGGCGTTATGTCCTCGAAGGATGAAATGAGTTCCATCAGCGCAAGAGAGTCTACCCCAATTTCTTCCAGAGTCATCTGAGTTTTGATAGAAGAGGCATTAGTCCCTGAAATTTCTTCCAGTAACCTCCTGATCTTTTCTTCCAGACTATTTGTTTCATCATTACTTGACTGGCTCGTTTTCGAATCTTCCTCTTCTGATTGTTTGGGAATATCTGACGGCTTTTTGATCTGTTTCTTGATGTAGCGGCCAAACAGTGAAATTTCCAGTTCACCGACAGTCATGGACAGCATTGAGTGACTATCAACAATGGACCCGTACCGTTCTTGAAGCTCGGTGGCTAGTTCAATTGCTGCTAAGGAGTCGAGTCCTAGATCGGCTATAATAGCATCGCCAAGTATGTTTGACGCCGGTATACCTGTATACGTCTCAAAAATATCTCGAAGAATATCCTCCTGGCATGATTCTGAGTGGCTCAGGTCATCTTCGGACACAGAAGTTTTGCTGGAATTTATTGTTGGCGTGCCGATGAGTGAATCTGACCCTGAATCGGATGAAGGGCTGAAACTGGCAACTGCTTTTAGATCTTGTTTGCTCGCGGTGGTATGGTTGACAGAAGCAAGTAATCGCTCCAATCGGTTTATATCAAGCTTAGCAAATCTACATCCAGTAAAGCTTACTTGAAGATACCCGGCCTCTGAAAAGGCAAATACGTCCCCAATCGCAGCAGCCGGACCAGCTTGAGTATAGTACGCGTATACCTTCCAGGATCTGGAGGCCAGCATGTCACAATTCTTGGAAACCATTGAAGTCTCAATACCGGAACATATCATGACTTCGTTGTCATCCACCATACTGCTCGTATTCATCAATAAACCAACGACCTGAATGAAGTTATCCATTGATACAGAATCAACCATTCTGGCAACAGTAGTTTCATGTAGACCCGGTTGATTATCTGGAACTTGAATTTTGGCTAGAGCTTCGGAGCCGCTCATGGAAATGTGAGTGATTCCCTTCATGAATGTTTCGTATGTGACAACCCGGGAAAAGTAACCGTATGCGCGCTTCGATTGCATTTTCTCCATGTCCACGTTTGATTTCAAGTCTTGCATCCGTGGAGCAAGAATCCTTGCCGTCGCTTCCAATCGAGAATCCGGACACTTTATCACGAGTCCCTTGGCGTGAAGAGTAATTTTCGCAAGCGTTGGTCCTTGTTGACTGATGAGACTAAACTCCCAGCGAGTACGGGCATCTAATTCTTCAATAGTTACCTCAACATTTTCTGTTGCAATACCTAGAGGAGCTTGGATATCAAGATTCACGAACTCGAGATGTGACTTCTGTAAGTCTCCATGCAAAATATTAAGAGCCATTGCAGCGCACTCCAAGTATACTGAGGCAGGGCACAGCGATCGAGATCTTACGGCGTGTCCAGAAACCATGCATTTGAAACGATCACCAGAAATCCCAACCTGGAAACGCTTCTTTTCCAAATTTGCAGAGGCAGGAAGAAGACTGACCAATTTGTGCGTTGGGAGGGTATGATGTGTTACCAAACTGCTTGTAGGTAAATTATCGAGCTTATTTTGGAATTCGGCAGCTCGGTCAATGTTTGCAACCCATGCCTTTGTGGAGTCAAATTGATATGGAGGTAGCCAAACCTGGCTGATACCGTCTTCCAACGACGACCAGTGGGTCACGTCCAATGAAGACTGCCATAACTTGCATACCGTCCGTGCCACAAGATCTGCAGGCTTTTGCACCTCTTTTGTACTCATTGCACAAAATAGATGGTTGCTTGAATGTGACGTAGCTCTCATCGTCATTGGAATTATTGGGGTGTTTATGCCAGCTTCGAGCCAGGTGCAATTGCCTAGTCTGCCTTCAATCCGCCGAATGGCGTCTGAATAGAAAACTGGATCTCGTGCATGATCAGATGGGCTGTATGGCTCTGTGACTTCGGACGAATGCTGGCGACACAGCTCAACGGGAATGGTTGGCACTTGCCAATTGAGTGAAGAACTGATTGCAGTTAATTCCCCCAAGATTGGGTCCACCAAACAAGAGTGAAAGCCGTGGCTTATCGACACCTGTAGATACTTGATTGGTGGGGATGCTGAAGCCAACTCAGTTTTCAGATCTGCAATAGCACTACGGCTGCCAGACACCACTTGACTAGTGTCTGAGTTGTAGCAGGCTATCTCAAGTTGACTTCGGGGGTTGGAATGAGTTGTACGAGTAAGTATCTTCTTGACATCAGAGGGACTTGCAAATACAGCGAGCATCGCGCCCGTTTCTGGGCCCCATTTTGTCTTCATCAAATTCGCTCGAGCAGCGACAAGCTTCAAAAAATCACGTACCGGGAGCGTACCACCGATAGCCAAAGCGGTCAGTTCTCCCAAGCTATGCCCTATGAGGGTGCTGATCTTCACACCAGCCTCAATCCATGTGAGTGCACTAGCGTATTGAATAGCCGTAAACCCAGTTTGTAAGACAACGATATCTGTGATGGGCTCTTTTTGAAATACTGCAGGTAAAATTTGTGGATAGCCTAACTCTTGCAAAATATCATCGCACATATGGAGATGCTTTCGAAACGCTGAAGAATTTTGGTAAAAGCTCTTGTCCAGAGCAATGGCTTGTGTGCTTTGTCCACCACATACGAGAACCACCGGGTTTGGAATGGATTTCTTATAGACTGGCCTTTGGCCATTCTCCAAAAGTTTCATGAACTCCACTGTGCTACTTGCCTCAAATGTCATAAAGTAGTTGTGATGTCGGCGCTTCTCGTTCAACGTGTAGGCAAGTTCTTCTATCTTTGGCCGAAGAGTCAACTTTCGGAGATAAGAGAGCAGGAATTTTGTAAAGTTTGCTAAGCTTGATGCTGATGCAGCGCTGATCATGATCGATTGGCTTTGACCCGTTGTACATATGGACGCATCATCCGCTGGTTTTGCTGGTGCCGCAGAACACAGAAGGGCAGAATTTGAGCCAGCGGCTCCGTAAGAATTGACCATAGCGACCTTGACAGGGGCATTCCACGCGTGTAGCTGAGCAGAAATCGACATTCTGTCGGGTGCTATCGATGGTATTTTAGGATTCCATATTTTATGGTTTGCTTGGGGCGGTATCGACTTATGTTGGATCATCAAGATGACTTTCAGTAGACCTGCAACACCAGCTGCAGTTTCGCAATGGCCGATGTTTCCTTTGATGGAGCCAATGGCCAGTTCATCTTTTCTAGTAGAACTTCCAAAAACCGATCGAATACTTGAGATCTCCAGAGGATCACCTGCCTGTGTACCAGTGCCATGAGCTTCTACGTAGGTGACTTGTTCAGGGTCCATGTTTGCTTGCTTGAGCAGCTTCTCAAACAATTTGGCTTGTGCGTTAGAGTCTGGTATAGTCAAGCCGCAAGAAAGCCCACCCTGGTTTGTTGCAGTACCAGGGATAACGGCCATGATGCTGTCGCCGTCTGCCTGTGCTTGTTTCAAGGATTTTAGAACAATAAGCCCAGCCCCGTCAGCTCGGCAATAACCATCTGCACTCTGATCGAATGGTTTACATTGCCCGGATGGGCTCAAAAATCCCGCTTTTGATAAATCCAAATAATTATTGGCTCCAGTAATTATATTCACACCTCCGGCAAGAGCGGCGGAGCATTCTCCGCCCTGGAGCGCCTTGCATGCGCGATTTATAGCGACTAGTGATGAAGAGCAGGCAGTATCAATTACTTCTGCTGGCCCGGACCAACCGAAGTAATAGCTCAATCTCCCACACAAGAAAGCTCTGATGGTCCCAGTTGACGTGTATGCTGTTGGTTGATGAGCATTTGTGTTATCAAGATATTCCACGAAGCTTGCTCCAATAAAGCACCCAATGTTATCGCCGGCTTCACGAATATGAGAACGTGTATATCCACTAGACTCCATTGCCTCGTAAGATAATTCTAAGATGATCCGTTGTTGCGGGTCCATATTAAGCATTTCTCGTTGATTGATACCGAAGAAAGAGTTGTCAAATTTATCTGCGCCCTCAATAAAATTCCCATAAAATGTGCGATCTTTCATAAACGTCTCATTTTGTGAAGCTCGGTAGCCATCGTACAAGTTGAACCGGGCGGAGTTGATTTTCTCGTGTCTATCCTCTCCTGTTGATATAAGGTCCCAAAGCTGATCCAAGTTGTTAGCACCGGGAAAGCGACACGAAGCCCCGATTATAGCGATTGCGTTCTCCGGATACGAAATGCCGCTCGGGCCATTGGCCAATGGTTCTGTGGGTGGCCTGTTCCTGTCCTGTGCGCTCCAATCTTGTTTTTTCAATTTAATCCCCCTCTTATTAAACGGCGAAAGCGGCACACAATCCCCCATCCCAAAGGAAATCATACTGTGAGCAGTTTTTCCAGTTCGACTGAGATCGACGGCAACGTTTGTAACCAGTTGAAACCATTCGCACCGGGAGGCAAGTACTGCCTTCACAATGTCCTCGGTCAAAAGGCCTTTTGTCATATGAATGCCAGTCATGTTTGATCTCACGGGGAGTAGCAAAGATCCCGACGCTTCAATATCTAGTTGAGTCTTATTCGAACACAACGCAGCAAGGGTAGCTGCCAATTCCAAATTCTCCGGATTGTGTACTTTGCCTCGGATGTCCATGGCTTGCACTAGCATGCCCTCACCAGTGACATGTGAGGACAATTTGGCCACTTGTTCACAGGGGCCGACGATACTAATTGATTTAGGATCGGTAATGGCTGAAATATAGGTCTGCAACAATTGTCAGTCTAATGAACTGTCTTCAAATAACGAACTGGTAGACTCACTCGTGGGAACATCTTAATGATCTCCTCAGCTTGACCCTCCCTCTTCAATCGAACTACAATTGTTGATATACCTTCGATCTTCGAGTCATCACCAAGCTCGGCATAAACCCCGATCGCAAAAGCCAGCCGGATCGCGGTGCAAACCGATTGCATAAGATGCTCTTCGTCTTTGGAAGAAGCCACTGCTACAGCTGCTAGTAGTCCTACACAATATCCTTGAATGCCTCCGGAATCGCGAACTTGGGCAATGAAATCTGCATGTTTCATACCCCGACTTTCAAGGTATTGAAAGTACTGGGTAATGTGAATAATGAGAAGGCGAGGAAGAGCCACAATCGGGGAGGATATGGAAGCGTCGACCTCTGAAGAGTCTCCTATCAGCCATTGTATAATAGTATTCGCGTATTCTGGTCCTTGCGAGAGTTTAGCAATTTCCGGATTTGATTCAACAAGGATGGGCCAGACGTCAAAGATAGTGGTGATGTTTTCAGTGATCGCTCCAAGATAATGATGGTTTGCAATGTATGAACGTACTGAATTCAAGTACGCTGGAGTGGGTGCTTTACTCTGAGGACCAAATACTGCGAATGAAACATCCATTTTTGAAGTGTTGTTTTTTCTGGTGTAGTGTTTGCTGTTTTCCCTGTTGTTGTGTTTGTTGAAGGCTAGGTATGAATGTTAGATCTTTCCAGCACGTAAAGGCAAAAATTGGAGGGCTGTAGACGCTAATTTTTGATCATTAACTGCGTATTCGAAAATCAATGTTTGTATTTCAGCAGCGCAAGGCAGCGTTGTCAAGGGGGGATCTCCCGTTTTAAATAGGCACACCCAAAACCCGGCCCATTTGAATGACTTCAAGGAATCAAGAAGTTTGGCCTAACACATTGATTGGAAAGAAAACCCTAATGAGATCTGGCTAACTAGATGAAGCAATATGCTAGTCAGACAGGCTCACAATATTATAAACCCATCTCAATTTGACAAACTCGGACCCGGCCCGTCATTGATGGGATCATGACTTTCAACACCTTAACTCCCCGCTTATAACTTGTCACGGGTACCCTGGTTTAACCCGCATCCTGGCCCACAAGTTGGGGAGTAAGGGAGATCTCAATAGGGGGAGGAGGGGTAAAATATGCCCTGTAGCCTCATTTATAAGGTTATATTTTATTCATAAGGAAGTGTTCATCCTTAAGTTTATCTAAATTTTTACGTATAAAGTGTCTCCTTATAATGCCAGATCCTGGCAATACTCCTGCTCGACGGCTCGTAAGTGCGAGCCATTGACAAAAAGAGAACTTGATGCCTATGGGAAAGTTCAAACAGTTTCCCCACAGAGGCTGACCGACTTGGTTTTCTTTCCATCCTGGCCAATATGGTCGGATACTTCTCATTGCACCTGATACACTCACTTTAACTTCTCCCAACGTTTGTAATGAGATGGCCCTTTCTCTGCAAGTGCGTTAGATAGCGGAGTTAATCTGCAGAATATCCACATTAGAAGAATGGAGACTTCGAAGGTACAAAATACCTACATGTATGATACCACGACTGTTGAGCCTGGTATGCAAAAGTCATCTTTCATAATAATTGTGAGTGCAGTGCATAGTCCTTGAGAAGTTGGGATTCCGTTGTAAAGTTTGGATTTGGTCTAGACAATTTGGTTTGTTCCGGAACATGTGGGTATTGAACCGAATCCGCAAAAAGCACCCCCGCCAGTGCTCGTTGGCGAGATACACATATCTCTTGATAGTTGCAACTAATGGAGATGCTATAGTTTCTACATTAGTTTCCACTTGCAGCAGTGTGGCAAGCATAATAACCAACTTCTATCACCTGCAATAATCCATAGTTCCTCCAACAACCCACTTCAAACAGTTGTGTATCCGGTCTAGCTCATCTGCCCATTTCTCCCATATGGATACGAGGGCAGATACGAGGGCAATGCATACGAGGGCAATACATACACATATCGCTCAACCAATTAGCCTATTAATATTTTTGATGTAGGCGATGAGTTGACCCACTCGGATCACCTCGTACAGTAGGTATATGGGTTAAACCAGTGCAACAAGTGATTGAGGCTTCGTCTGACCTAATATGGCATGCAGCTTCATACGATCATACCGCATCCCTGGGTCCGGGATAAACAATTCTTGAGAAGTGAGAACAGCTTCCAAATTTAGAAATCACCTGATTTGCCAAGAGATACGAAATGCATATATCCCTAATACAGTATTTGAGAAATTGCAATTGAACCCTGAATCGTCGGATCCCGTTTCTCAAAAAACATGGGGGTTCCTACAAACATTCCCAAGAAAAGCAGACATGGTAAAATAAAGTGATGAAGTGATGAAGTAATACACCAATGGGAACCGATTTATCTTACAATGCCACCCCGCCGCTTCCATTAAGTTGTTCTTTTCTAAGTAAGGCACCAATCCCCGATTATTCCAAGTGAGATAAATTCGAGAACCATTGGCAACTACTAGATCTAGCAGCTAGACATCTAGCCAATGACAGCAATTCTCCTGTATCCCACAACTTTCACGAAGTCAACCCCACAAACACCATGAGCACAGCTGCATATCCTGCTGTTGCAGCTAGAGTCTGATCGTTAGCCGTCTGCAACGTCAACGAAGTAATACAGGCAAAAATCAACACCGCTACCGACGTCGTAACCAAACTTTTCGTCTTGGAAGGATCTAACGACATGATAATCATGGGCACCAGAATACTGATAGCACCGAAAAAAGCAATCATCAAACGTGCAAGTTTCTCTATCTGTGGCGATACGTGGAGAGGCACGATTTTATTCTTGTAATCTGCATGACGACGCTCCTTCTCGGTAGTGCTGTAAGTTAAAGAAACGGGTAGACGGTTGCATAGAAAATGGCGGAGGGGATCATTGTGCTGGTGCGCGACTGGAGGATGTGCGAGAAAGCGGTAGGTTTCTGAATCGTAGGGATTTTTCTTATAGTATGTAGGACTTTCCCCTTTGGAAGAGTATGCGATTTCTGGGAAGTAGTTTCCTACTTCTCTCTTGAGGCCATTGTGTTCGGCACTATTTTGCCATTCTTGCGATTGGATATATTGAAAGTTGCGAATGGCAGTAGCTATTTAGTCTTAATTGAATGCGTCTACTACGATATAGATGCTGTTTGATTGGGAGCAATGGCTTTACCTTGGTCGTTGAGAAGCGTTCTCAGCTTTTGCATTTGATCATCCGAAGCCGATCCAACGGAATACATTTCTTTCTTACACACAGCAAGTTTGTTATTGATGTCTGCAATATTCAGACGGTGAAGTATTCCGTACTCGGGAAACCATGGATCATTATGTGCAGCGCGTTGATCCGTTGCATATTGGAATAGCCTTGTCGCTAGGTCTTTCCCGTCCAAAACCGCCTTGAAGTCGTCTGAATGTGTTGCTTTAATTTGCGATAATGGCACTCGCTCAATAGATGGCCGTGCCTCCTCTTCATCACAGTTGTTTTCACGGAAGCTTGGGGGCATTGTGACTATATATTTTCCTAGAACGGGGTCCATGTTTGGAATGTTCCTCTCGATCTGTGTCGGCCGAACCAGAGGTGATGTATGAACTTCAACTGACGATGCATGGATCTTCGGTTCCTTGGGCTTTTCCGATTTTCGAACGCTCGGTGTAACCCCCAGGGCAACAAAAACTTCTTCGACCTTAGATTTCGGAGAGATGTGGTCGGCTTCTGGAGCCGTTGGCGTTATGTCCTCGAAGGATGAAATGAGTTCCATCAGCGCAAGAGAGTCTACCCCAATTTCTTCCAGAGTCATCTGAGTTTTGATAGAAGAGGCATTAGTCCCTGAAATTTCTTCCAGTAACCTCCTGATCTTTTCTTCCAGACTATTTGTTTCATCATTACTTGACTGGCTCGTTTTCGAATCTTCCTCTTCTGATTGTTTGGGAATATCTG
>JWJB01010034.1:0-42638 GCA_000812895.1 Rutstroemia sydowiana | reverse complement strand
ACCGTTTGCACAAAACGATAACTTTGTTAATCGGGATTCCATAACCAGCCAAATGGACGAGATATTATCGTCAGGAGATCCTGGCCCCCGGATATGCCTATGGGGTTTTAGTGGAGTTGGTAAGACGCAGATCGCATGCGAATACGCACGAGAACGAATGGCACGTTCACCGTGCTCTGTTTTCTGGGTTTCCGCGATTAGTGTTGAAACTTTTGAGAACGCATACTTGAAGATCGGAAGGTTGTTACAGATACCGAATATCTTGGACGACAAGGCGGATGTGAAGACGTTGGTTCAGGAAAAGCTAAACGACGATAGTAGAACTGGAGAATGGCTAATGATTGTCGATAATTCGGATGAGTCTGACGTTTTGTTCAAGGCAGCTCAAGGTTCAGAACATAATAAGCGTCTGATTGACTTTCTTCCTTCAAGACCTAGATGCCCCGTCATTTTTACTTCGCAATCACGACATATCGCACTTGACTTAGTTCAGGACGAAGATAAAATAGTCAAGGTAGAAGAGATGAGTAGCTCGGAAGCGAACAATCTGTTACGTAAGACACTTAGTGCAGGCATCCTTCACAACGTAGAGGAAGTCGAAGAGCTACTTAATCTTCTTTGCCACCTGCCTCTTGCAATTGTTCTGGCAACGTCGGTCATCTCTCGCTTTGGTATTACAGCTACACGTTATATATCCAAGTACCTGAGTTTCGCGGATGCTGCTGGTGAGATGCTTGACAGCGGCTCTGAGGTTCTGCGTACCTTTCCGCCTACTCACGATGATGAGATTCTTGACCAGTCCTCTGGGATTACGCTTACCTATGATGATGAGCGAATCATGATGATGCCAGTCGCAACAGCATTCTTAGTTTCAATCAGCGCCTTAGAATCTGAAGAAAACTTGATGGTTCCATATCTTGCAAGAATGGCATGCATGTTTCGCGTCAACATACCTCATCGACTTTTACCACTTACTTTCCTGGGAGATTCATTCGAACCAGATGCCCCTGAGATTTTGATGAGTTACTCATTAATCAACCAGCATGCGAATTCGTATTTGTATGACATACATCGTTTGATCTTTTTGATGATGCGAATGTGGATGGAACGTGAAGGAGTAATATCCGTGGAGCTCGCGTCGGTTATTATGGACATGCGCGATATGCTTCCTAAAAATGATCATGTCGAATTCAAGTTCTGGCCGGAAGCTATCTCTCACGCAATCTATCTATTTGAAACGGTTAAAGACCTTGAAGCGTGGCAAGATGCGTCCAATCTACTTCAGTGGATTGGCATTCGTCAGCAAGATATCGGAAGATTCAAAGCGTCAAATAAGTTATTTGAAATGCCGCTGCCACTACTTTCGGCCAGACTAGGAGAGGACAGTCTACCGGTAATTATTTCAAAAAGTAGTATCGCCAGGAACCTTTTACATGATGAAAAGTTCACCGAAGCAGAGATGATATATCGGGAGATTTCTAATGTACTGAAGAGGGAGAAATCAACAATGTCTGATCCGAACCCGGAGCGTTATGCATTGAAACTCGCCACGAACCCGGAACGTTATGCATTGGAACTCGCCACGACATATCTACATCTTTGTCAAGCAGTTCGTGGTCAAGGTTCTTCTAAGTTTGCTGAGGCCATAGAATTGGGTATGGAATTTGAACGCATGATGATGGAAGACAACATGTCGGAAATGAAGGGCTGTGGAGTGCCAACCACCGTCTTAGATTTCAAAATCGAATTCGCTGCGCTACTCTGGGAGCAATGGCGTCTACAAGGTCAGGACCAAAATAAGATATCTGGGATTAAAAATCGATACAAAGAAGTTATCACCTTGGCAGAAGAAGTTCATGGACGGAGCAGTAGTGTTGTATGTCAGGCAATGATGAACCTCGGGGAGATATGTACTTCCCAAAAAAGGCACAACGAAGCTGAGGATTTATTTCGCGAGGCTTTGGAACTATGTGAACAAATGGTTGGGTCCGGGCATTCTCTAGCGATGAAACTGAAATGGCATCTCGCAAAATCACTCAACCAGCAAAAAAAGTACGACGAAGCTATCGCGATACACAAAGAAACAATCCAGATTCATGTCTTAGCAATGGATCCTCAAAGATATCATGATGATTGCGCTGTCGCGATGAGAGGGGCTAGTATAATTTATCATACACAGGAAAAATACGACAAAGCAGCGAATTCATTGCAAGAATCCTTGGATATGCGGAAAGAAGATTTGGGAAATGGAAATAAGGATCTTGAGATGGTATATACGATGGCTTATCTCGCCGACTCGCTTTTTCATACGGAAAGGTATGACGAGTCGCAAAGAATTTTGGATGAGGCTTTTGAGTTGGCGGATAAAATGGTTGGTCCGGGAGATGCGGATGTGAGATGGATGATGGAAGGAACGCGGAGGTTATTGAGGGATAGACGGGGACAAGAAGGAGGGACGGATATGCAAAAGCTTGATTCGAATGAGGTTAGGTCAACATCGAAGTCAAGATCATGCTTGACTTTTTTTAACATATTTAGTAGATGGCGTGAATTGTTTTAGGATGGAGTATTACTGTAGTTCGGAAGTTGTTAATCCTGTGTTGTTGTTGAAGTCATTCGGGGTTGTATATATATCTCATAAATCAAAAAACGAAATGACCACGTTACAGATGCCGAGTAGAAGTGAACGATGTGGGGGATTAAGGAGGGGCACTGTAGTCGGTATTAGTCTGTACTTAGCGGGTGCTTCAAGAGAAGCTGGTCAATTGTTCAACCAGAAGTGAATTGAAATGTGGTGTTCTGATTTGCTGGGTGCCGAGAAGCATTCAGCTAGCTAATAAAGAATTCGATAGTGCAGACCCAAAAATGGAATAAGCCCATCATGAACTTTGGAGTCTAGGCCTTCTACTAGTGGTGCAAGAATTTATGATTTTTAACCCAATTCTATTTATTGTTCGCAAAAAGAAAAATCTCATTCAATTCAGAATACCAACATATTATCAATTTATCAACAATTGTCAGAATGGTATCTTTAAAGTCACTTAGTTACTCTATAGGATTTCTAAAACGTCCGGATCCAAAAACAGCTCTCAAATCATCTGCATTCCGGAAACTATCAGATGATCTCTTGATTCATCTCGGACGCTTCTTATCTGTAGATTCAGCCTCAGCATTTGCTCTTTCATGTCGATTTATTTACTTCACCTTGGGTACAGGATGCTTCAAAATGCTCAAACATAAGGGCCACGGCCATGGCTCTCGCCACATGTTTTTAACATTATTGGAGCGTCAACTACCCGGCCACGTGGTATGTTCTTACTGTGAGAAGCTTCATTCGGTCAAAAAGCTTCAAAAATACGCTCTGCACACTGGTTCGAGATCGCCACCATGCAGAAAAGATACTCTTTACACCATTCATGAAGCGAGGCCCTTTATTTTTCTTCATTATCATTTCTCCACTCCCATGTTCCAGGTCGCTATGAAGCTCAACCGAGAAAAACGCAACTGCGATCAACTTCTCAAAATACTCTCTGGTCGCACCTATTCACTTAACCGTAGTGGCATTCATATACATGTTTCGTATGGAGTACGTATCGTCGCCGACACTTTACTGCTTCGGCAACAAAAAATCATTGTGGTATCTCCAACGGCAAAGCCTTTGTCAGCTCGTTTTGATGATCGCGGGACAACACAGATATGTCCACATATCATCCTTGACCGTAGGATGATCCTACGGTCAAACAAAAAATTAGCAACACGGCCTGGATCTCCGAAAAAATTGAATCGCTGCAAAGCCTGTCATACAGAATTTAGGATCGATTTTCGATTTGGAAATGTAGGAAATATGACAATCATCACATCATGGAAAGACCTTGGTTCTGGATCTGGATGGGATCCAAAATGGCATAACAATGTTGTTGGAGAATATTTGCCAGGGGTCCGTTCTACCATTGTTTTCGACCAAAGCAATATCTGTAAGGCTTTTGAGGGCGAAAATTATAGAATCCTAACGTTGAGTGAAACGGGCTTGGAATTTTTGGTCAATGGTTGTACGAGTGAGAGGTTTAGTAGGCCTATGTATACCGCGAACCCTCGCATTGTCTTGGGAATGTCATTTCTTCCGGCAGTAGAACTATAATACCACGCACAACCAGCTGATTTATTACTCGCATCACTCTTGATTTTCATAAGCAATGGGGCTTTAATGAATTAATGACGAAGACAAAGTAGTGAGATTTCTCGATCATTATATATATATACTGTCAAGCCCACCACTCTCGCAAACTTTTTCTACCCCGCCTAGCCTGGTCTATTCGTCGTCCGGTGATCTAAACTTCTGTGCCTATCCAGCAGGAGCCAAGGTGATATGCTTCGTATGTATGTATTTCGAAGGATATTATGGTATCATAAAGGTACTCAGATCAAGGTAGAAAGAGACGACTGGCAAACAAGGCTAACCCGGATATTGTGGTATTGGCACACGAAGACACAAATGAAGGTAAATGAGCTACAATATTTCAATGCATTCCATTAAACCGCCTATGCCTTGGCAAACATGCAAAATCTGGATATTGTACTGTGATGATAGTTGATTTTGCACCTAGTACTGGTGGAATATCCGGCCGAATAACATGTACAGCTGAATATGTAGAAAGACGGACGTGATTAAAAGCCACGATAGGATTCTGGAGCTTTCAATTCCCAAGCCATCGCTAGATTTCTCATTAAAAAACCGCCAATTTCTACCTCCTGTCCCCATTCTTATCAGTTGAACATCCTTTTGTTAGCAGTCCAGAGCACAGTCTTTCCTCGCTGCTTCACTAATTCGTCTACAATATCTGGTTGCTTGTTAGTTAACTTCTCCTGAGCGTTATCTTGGGTACTAGCCATTGGCCGATTCGCGATCCTGCATTCCTGGACAGCAAACATTCTTGTCTTCGCGCAATTCAGCTTCGTGCAGATCAGGTTTTCGGAGAGAGTGATGTGGAGGTGGCACAGTTATTCCACTCCAAATCTGAAGGCGACGAACAACCCGCTCGGCGGATGAACTATCGAGGGCAGGACGATTAGCAGTTTTGCAACTAGCACATCGCCGATAATAAACTCTTGTGTTATATTGCTTTTCGCCATATAATCGAATCAAAATCGGTATTCTTTGACTGATCCATCCTTTTGTTTCACATGCTTCGTTACTACATTTGAAACGTCCCGTGGTATTCGTGTTCCACTTTTTGATAAAGTTATTGTCGTCAGAGGCTTCGTGAAATGAGAATTTAAGGTTGTCCTTTGCTAATAACCGTGATACGTCTTCATGGAGGGAGGGATATGTGCCCCAGCGTTCTTCTGGTTCTGCTGGTTCTGCTGGTTCTGGCTGAGCGGAGCTGATATTCCGGATGCCTATCCTGGACCGAAGAAGATAGGAGTAAAACCCAGCTCTACTTAGGGGGGCATGAAAGGAGACAGGCACCACGACGAATGTGGTATTTGTTGAAGATCCATGGAGTCTACGGAATCCTCTCCAAGCGGATAGAAAAGGGCGCAAGGAACGCATTAAGAGGATGGTGTCCCTGGTTGTCGTTTAGACCATGGTTTACTAGTACTTGTGTTTCATTTACTTACTATATTGTGAAAAATACGGCAGCTATGGATGTTTACTTGTAGTATTGTTGATATTGTTGTCGTGATTATTCTAGCTCAAACAAGGGTCTTGAGGTTATACCCGTAATGCTTAGTAAGCAGCCGTACCCCATATTCACTGTACCATGTGGGAGAATCGGGTTTGGTTGCGAAATACGATCCATCATCTCGAAAAGGCTTGTAACAAATTCAATGTTCATACAATTTTCATGAAGTGAGCTTTAATAATTGTTCAATACACGCTTGAACATTATAATCAGTAACCCTGACTTTAACTAAAATGGTATTCAATAGACATGGGGTTGAAGTCAGCTGTGGTGACAGGTTTATTGCACCCACTGGTGGTAGTAAAATCTTACAATAATATAATAAAAATCATTTAAAAAAAAAACCTACCAAATATGACCGACTTACACAAAATAACTCTACTTACAACGAAACATTCAATGATAACCATATGAGAATGGCCGAAAAGCAACAAGGTGAAGTAATGAACGGCGAGAAGAGAAAATCTCTCAGAGATGAAGAAATCCTAGAAGAAGTGGCGCGACGCAGGTCTTGGAAGGACAAGGCACGGTCGGCTAAGGCCAAAGCTGGGATCGCGGAAAGAGAGATCGTTGCCTTAGGGGATAACACACCATACAACGTAAAAAGCTAGGTCAATTTACCCCTATCTGAACATCAAATATATAATTTTTGGTCAGGCTATCATCTATTCAAGTAATGACTGAAAGATCAGGTTATTATGCGCAGCAGATACAATTCAATTATTCTCCCCTGTTACTAGTACGAAATTGCTATTAGCAGTAAGTGAAGAGCCAAGTGTGCTTTGCACTGTGTTGCACACATCGCACTTTCCTATGAATCTACCCTTGCGACTAAACAATAAATCTACCGCCACAACCAGAACCCTGACTCAAACGGTCTACTCCAGTTGCAGAAGCCTGGATATGAAAATCCATACATTCAAACGAATAATCAAGTGTGGTGGCATAGCATAGGATGTAACTCTGAAATCCCGCCAGAGCAGCACATCATAGGTTAATATGTGCATGCGATGTTACGCCAGTGAGGGGTAAGCCCAATAGCTACTTTTTCTTGATAGCCGCGAAAGGCATTTCTCAACTGGGAAGATGGTGGTTACAGTGATTTCAGCAATATTACGTGTCCCACAGTAATTTGAGTAGAAGCAAATTCCCGTTTCCTGATCGAAATGACATGATTTAATGACTCGAAAACAGGGAATTGAAAACTTGAATACTGCATTTGATTTTGGAAGATTGTCTTGGATTTTCCGATAAGGCTGGCTGGCTGCTTGTTCGATTTGTATTCATAATTAGTTGGATGGAAGAAGATCCATTTTCTTCATTGATTGACAGCTTTTTATTCTACTCTGAAGCAAGTTCGTAGCAGATATCAATACCAGTAGCAACTTGGTTACTTTACCGTGGCTCAACGTAGTAGGTAATTCATTCTACCAGCTTCCTCACACTTAACCTGGAAAACTAAAACGATCCAAAAGAACATGGCCAAGAAAAAGGGACGTGCAAACGCAAACGCAAGTACGACGAACCAACCCACCTTCATTTCCACCCAAACCCCCAAAACTTCATCTATCTATCCCTCGCTCCATCCGGAGGTTTCCCATCTTCTCGAGGAAAACGACCTCCATTTCACCTTCCACGAAGGTGACGACTCGGACTCGGCATCCATCATCGAATATCGAGACACCAATATAAAAGGAACCTTCAAATGTCGCAACAGAGCTTGTCGGAATAAAGGTTGGACTTGGACAAGCTGGGCCATCGCTACAACAATCAGAATGTATCCAAACGATGAATACAATGCCACGGTGTATTATCAGCGTTGTAGGCAATGTGAAAAACCGAGTGAACCGGAGTTGGATTCTGAGACTTATGCGGAGAGAGTTGCGCGTTGGATTAAGATTTGGAATGGGATTGAGGTGGAAAGAATAGTGAAGGGGAAGAAGAAAACACCGCCGCATGATAGAGAGAGGTGTGAGGGTGGGAAAGTGGGTCATTGTCGGCTTTGTCTTAGATTGGACGAGGATGATGAGTTGCAGTTGATGGCGGGGTTGAATGGGCTTGCGTTGGGTTGAAGATGTGGTAATGAGGAGGAGGGTAGCGAGTATGGGGATCGTCGTGCTTCAATTGAATTGGAATTTAATAATGTGGGTTTACATAATGGGAGAGTATGGGGATTTCGGGCTAGGTAGGAATTTCTATGTAAGTAGCGGCTAGTAACATGAGCGAAACGATGCAGCAAATTCTCTTCTATCTATTCGTCTCTACCTGATGGTGACCCTGCTTTCAATCAACTTACCGTTTCGGTATTGTAACACATAATCTCCCTCGCACATTCTTGATTGTATTATCATTTCACCCTCTTCCTTCTATCTACTCCTCCCTCCTACCTCTCTCCTCCCCTTTCCTTCTCCCAACCACCATCAGACACTCGTGCAAAAGTTGCATATGTGTGTACTGGCTAGTACATTAAAGCGTTTGGTGAGGAGGAGATACGGATGTTTACAGACTGAAATGCAACTGATAGAATGAGGCGGGTGGAGTGCTAGGACATCGGGAAGTTGCCAATCTGCCTGCAGGTTGGGCATATGGAATTGAATGGAATCAAGCAGTAATTAATTTATCTCCATTGGCTGCCTTGTTCTGACCTGGCCTTGACCAAATATTGACAACCATAAATATCTTCCACATCCAAATCCGGTAAAGTAACGTAAAAAACCCCCTGACCACAATTCCAAATACAATTTCATGATTCAGCGCAGAAATGAAACCCTCTCAAATTTCACCTCGCCTCATCCTTTCAAATTTCAACTCAACGGAGTGGGGTACAGTAACTCACACGCTCAAGATCTTCCAGTGTAGCCTACCTGCATAATCTCGAAATTACGCGGCTGGAGCGCAAGCTGCGTAATACATGTTGTGTAACGCCAACACACTTGCAAACGGCAGCTGCCAAAATTAATGGCCCGGTTCCCCGCGATCGGTAAAATCAATCCATACTTGCATAGGCTGTAGGAATATGATCACTCTCGGAAGACTTTCCGTTTTTGGGGGTTGAGATTTATTAGAGTTGTTGGATTGATTGGGTATTGACGCAGAAAAGTTATTTTGTTTGAGGTGGGCTTGCGCGTGGGGGTCATCGAGCAACTGTTTTGCATTTCAACCTGTCCATCCCCTCACATGTTTCTCAGGGCTTCATTGCTTCTTGATGATCCAGTGTGATTTTTCATGGATTGTCGTTGTTAAGCATCGTGATCAATTCTGCTGTTCGCCTCATTGTCATTGACGTGATGAGGTGTGTACCTCGTTTGCAGCCGCTTTACATTGCAGTGAAAAACTCATTGGGAAAGATAAATTCTTCTTGGAACTCTGCCCAAAATTCTTATCCACTTCCACTAGCAACTTCCTATCTACGGCCAATAGTAGTCATGGCACGCAAGAAGTCCGGCTACAAACCTCAACAACGCTGGTCCATACACCCCTCGCTCCACGATTCCGTTTCAGAGCTTCTCCGCGAAGACAACCTAGACTTCTCGTTCCATCCATATGATAATCAAGACTGCATGAAAGACTACGATACGAATGTGATGGGCCGCTTCATCTGCCGAAACGAGTCGTGCCCAAAACATGGATGGGGTAGTAAGAAAATCGCAATCACCATACGTCTCTATGAGGGAAAGAAATACAATGCAAGGGTGTACTACCAGGGCTGTAAACAGTGTGATAGATTGAGTGAGCCTATATTGGACGATTCATATGCCGACAGGGTGGTTTACAGGCTGAAGAAATGGAGCGGGGTACAGGTGGAGGGAAGACCATGGAGTGGGAGGAATAGTCAAGGCCCACATGATAGTAAGAGGTGTGAGGGCTGTAAGGAGGGGCGTTGCACCGTTGGACTGGATAATGGAGTGTATTGAGCACTCCGGTAGGCGCGGTGCCCACGGGAAAGTGATACATGATGTGGTGTCATGATGTGCTGGAGTTGAGATTGTTGATCTGGATTTGGATGATGAGTAAGTTGAGCACAAAAAAGGTTTGGATTCCACACAGGCGTGGCATGATAAGGCAAAGTTGCTAGGAAAACATGGAATTTGCAAAAGGAAGACAACAACCACAATGGTGGCAATGGCAGAGAAGACGGGCGTTTAGATGTTTGTAGATTGAGAGATGAGGTGAAAAAAATGAACTTCACGTATTGAAGAACGAATTCGGTGCTTTCCTCGAATTTTGAATTTTAACGTAAGTAGCCAGTCCCATAACTATGAACATAAACGTGAAGTAAGTGCAATCATACTGTAATTCGAAAGTTACCACAGAAGTACTCATAACGGGATGAGCTTCCACTTTCTCCCATTACTTCTCGACTCATTCTGTTGGCATGATGCATCCTTTTATAATCATTACTACAAGAACATGGAATAAATTTGTCCAGCAAAGAGATATTTTTCGGTGATTTGGGTTGTGGAAAGTTGGTAGTAGACGTTCCCTACTCGATTAAGAAAATTCGAGATAGCGAACCCGGGTCTGTACTATGGGAGGTGGTGACATTGTCGAAAATGACTCAACACGAACCATTTGCCCCTCTTCGATAATGGTACTGTAACAGGCATATGTCGGTGAATTCTTCATCAAATCGATCGATCCGGCAATCGTTTAACAGCAGAGGGCTTCCCACCCAATAATTATCCGGTCGCGCGGCGTTTAATTTTAGAGCCTGTGCTTGAATGAGCTATATGTGGATATGTTAGTGTGTAAGTTGAAGAAATAGAGTGGCGTGGAGATAGATGGAGTTTTGGAAGAAGATTTAGAAGAGTAAGGAGAGTAGAGGCTTATATGATGAGATCTGATGTGAGATTGTAAGGAGGGGTAATGCACCCAACAATGATATGTAGTTAGTGGGTAGTTTGAAAGAGATTTGCCATCGAGATATGATATTGGATGTGGGATAGTAATGCGTGTTTTCCGAGAAAAGTTGGTGCAAATGCTTTGAATTAGAGAATGAGTGATTTATGCAATAGAAGATCGGAGTGGTTGGAAGATAGATTAGAAACCCTTGCGAACCCTGAGATTCTTCGCTCCCACTCTCACTACCAGGGACCATAAGAGGTACCAAGCCCCATGGACGCTTGTCCTAAACCCAATAATCCCAATGAACCACTAAGCCCGCTCTTCACAAGTGCCTCACACTTAAACGAATTCCTGATTTCTTACCACTTATCTCGCCTGCCCCCCCACTATCTTTTTCAGCGCCGTCAGTAAAGCTTCATAGCTTCAACGCCTGTTTCAAGCCGTCCCATAAATCCCACCTACCAATCTACCAAGCGCATGCATCCCAACTTCCCAACACCTTTCCTTTTCCACGTAATCGCATTTCTATCTGCCACATTTCCACTCATCCTAGATACCACATCACTAGCAATACCAGCCGCAAGACCAACATCAAATCATACACAGTAGCTAGTCTCTCTTACACCACCCATAGTATCCCAAATCCCACACTAACTATTCCAATAACCATCAAGGTAAGATCTTTCCACTCAAACTTCATGCCGAACAGACTCAAACAGCCATTATAATCGACACGGCTTCATGTAATCCCCTAAACAATATACATAGGTATTGATTTCTCCGGATGCAAATGGACGTCCATGGGCCAGGGGTATGGAATCTTTGAAGCTATGGATTATAAACCCGATACCCATTTCCCAAATGATACCAGCCTGAGGCGGGGTAACGCCATTACCCATTAAAACCTATAGATGAAAACTGGATATCGATGTCAGATTCCGAACCAGAACAAGCCCTAAAACATGTACAGTAAATAAATTCCCATCATCATGAATTCCCGAATACAAATTATTAAGAACAGATTGATTGTCAGTCATCCGATACCCAAAGTTGGTTTGCAGTGGTTGCATTTGAACTTTATTTTGATGGGATTGATTTTCCCTAATACTTGGATCCGTGAAATAAATACTTCGTATGTAACTAACTTGGAGATCTCCTTGTTTATGACGATAAATGTTCTTCGATAAAAAGCAAGAATTACCCTCCCCTCCGGCACCAGAATCACGACTCGTTCTGGCTATCATTATTCCTATGTACAGCTGCGAGGGGTCGAATAAATCTGGTATTCCCTCTCGAATTGTAAGTAGAACCAGTTCAAGAAATCCGAGCGACAAAATTACATAAATAAAAGATATTCAAGGCAGGTACACCAGGTACTTCTGAAAATACCTTCAACCAATTCAAAAGGAAAAACTATATTAAAAAGCAAAAGAAATAAATATGTACATACAACAGTGGGGATTCGCTGGTGGTCACCCACCCAACTACTAATCCACCGATTCAAGGCTTGTGTATGGCAGAGCGGACGGGATGCCCAATTCTCCTTGATCTATGGTCGTATGTATCATTTTCTCAACAAACAGATCTTATATACCTATGATCTCTTTCATCTGAATAAATATCGCGATATCAGAAATTAAGTAGCGGGATGGTGTTGCAGTTTTCAACCCCACGCCGCTGTCTTCTTCTGAATCTCCAGTACTGGCATACTGTACTCCGTGGATAGCAGGTATTTTATACAAAACTTCTACTACACCAATTAAAAGCAATCAAATTCTAAACCGCTCCACTCATCTCAAGTTTCCGAATCTTAATCGTGGATGTCTTGGCACTAAATTTATGATATACATCTCCACTCTGTACCCCATAGTATATCGGCATACCTAGGTAGTCCTCGGCTGTACTGTAGGGCAAGTAATTCTATACCACATGGAATGAATTTTCTCCATCCAGTACTTATGATCCTACAAAAGCACTGGATATACATCTAGAGAACTGGTATGTATCTCATCCAATAACATTTATACCATCACACATAACGATATAATGCTCAATATCGCTCGCCATATCAGCGATCATTAATTGATAAAATAACAGCCAGCAAAAAATCTCAATGAACTTGGCAAGCCCTATACATAAAGATTTTCAGCACTACTCAAACAGAGTTTTTACTAACTCGGTAGTTATCATCCGTAAGCACTTTCTTCCCCTTTCCATTAGCGGACGGAAAGTCCCTCGATGTTTATTTCCGATTTTTACGAATGAATCTGGGAATTCTTTCTTTTCAAGAATCACAAGTTACAACACCCTGAAATACGGCGGTCTCCGCGTTGTGAAGATAAATAGATATTGCGCGTCTTCGTATCGATATGATGATCTGATAAGATGAAGGAGGAGTTGCAATTTCAATTGCCTTTTTTGAAGTTATAGAATATTTGGTACCGACCGACGCATAGAGTCGGTATATAGCGGCTTTATACTTCCTTGTTGTTTTTTGATAGTAAAAGCTTGTATGGAAGGGTAAGGTTACCCCTTGTGCATGACGAACGTTGAAACGATGCTGAAGAAGAAAGTTTATTTCATCTCCGTTTAGCTTTTAATGCTCGTTCGCGGAATGACGATGACGTTGTATTATGTGTATTCCCATTTTGAGAAATCTCATCACAATCATCACGACAAGCAGAGACATCACCAGTAAATAACCTTACGCGACGAACAAGTTATTTCAAAAGTAACGAAAACAAGCTCTCAGTAAATAACAACGAGTGTGCGAGCTTGTATTACAGTTGCAACCCAGCTTTTACCAAATTCCCATCTCAATCCGCATCACTAGATCCATAATGCTAGAAACAATGACATAAAAAGATCCACCAACCTTCTCCACACGTGCATTAGAACAGTAAGCAGCTCCGTCTTCCCAGCCAAAATCCATTGATACTATGGGGCAGTGGGCACATAAATATATCACCACAGCAGAATATTCAGCCTCGGATTCTTGTCTTCCAATCTTCAAGTCTGGGTTAATGGTTGGGATTTTCAGTTATTCAACTCTCAAATTCCAGAATTATAGTGTGAAGGTCAGAATGTTGATAGGATTTAAGTTTATGAAAATCCATCAGGAAATAAACATGTTACGAAATTTCACCTGAAGTGATACTCTAGATCCAATACATCCACACCAGGTAAATAATACTAGTGGAGTAAGGTAAACCTTGAGAACCCTAACATTCATCACCTCATACGTTAACCATTCAAGAGAAAAACCCGGAGACAAACTCAGATCTCTCGTAATAGTCCAAAACCCTGTCATACCTTCCTTGTTCAACCATTCACGTAGGTTCCTACTCTATTTCCTACTATCTGTTGAATCTTGTTTGTAAAATGGGAAAGTAATGAGATTCCCGTATCTTTCTCGGTGCTATTGCTACGACATCTTACCCCGTTTATATTTCTCTTATAACTTAACTTGAGAAGACGAGATATTTATTTCGTATTTCATTGTTTGAGGTCGTCTTGTGTATTGTATTGTATTCTATTGTATCGTCTTGTTATATTCCTCCCTTCCTCTCTCATTCTTCCACCTCAGCTAGGACATTCATTTCCTCGCGCTCATCCATCCATCCAATCGAATCGAATCTCGTCTCAATAAATCAACACCCCTCACCGCGAAAATGAGCAGTTTCGCCAACCCCTCCCTCGAATCCGGAACCGGCGAAACCCACAAAGCCCCCACCACTCACCCCTCATCCGACAAAATCTCAACCCCCGATTCCAACTCCCAACACACCAATGCGCAAGATAAAGAAGGAATTGTTGGAGAAACTGCCACTTTAGAAGCTCATGGACATGCGAATTTCAGTCGTTTGGGTTGGAAACGATTAACCGTCGTTCTAATCGTCGAAGCCATCGCACTAGGAGCTCTATCTATCCCCGGCGCATTCGCCACACTGGGTATGGTACCTGGAGTGATTTTAACAGTCGGGATTGGTCTTATCGCTATCTATACCAGTTACGTAGTCGGACAAGTTAAACTCGCATATCCAGAAGTAGCGCATTATGCCGATGCGGGGAGACTTCTCATGGGAAGATTTGGATACGAGCTTGTGGGAGTAATGTTTGTATTGGAACTGGTATTTTTAGTCGGATCGCATTGTCTGACCGGAACGATTGCATTTCTCAATTTGACGGATAATGGGACTTGTTCGGTGGTATTCGGGATTGTTTCAGCAATCATCCTGTTATTTCTATCCCTACCGCCATCATTTGCAGATGTGGCAATATTGGGATATATTGATTTTGTGAGTATAATGCTCGCGATTGGGATTACGGTCATTTCGACAGGAGTGGTATCTAGTGCTGCAACGGGCGGTTTGGCTCAGGTTAATTGGTCTGCGTGGCCGAAGGATGATGTTTCGTTTGTGGATGCTTTTATCGCTATTATGAATATCGTCTTCGCATACTCATTTGCGGTTTGTCAATTCTCTTTCATGGACGAGATGCATACACCGCGCGATTATGTCAAGTCCATTTGGGCATTGGGATTAATCGAAATCGTCATCTATACACTTACAGGTGCATTGATCTACGCATTTGTTGGTCAAGATGTTCAATCCCCAGCTCTTCTTTCGGCTGGAAACCTCATGGCTAAGGTAGCTTTCGGAATCGCATTACCTGTTATCTTCATCTCCGGCTCCATCAACGGCACAGTTGTATCACGTTATATCCACGGACGAATCTACAAGAACGACGTTACGCGCTTTATCAATACATCTAAAGGATGGATTACCTGGATTGCATTGGTTAGTTTCATTACAATCATCGCATGGGTCATCGCAGAAGCTATTCCATTCTTCTCGGATTTGCTATCCATCATGTCTGCATTATTCATTTCCGGATTCACATTTTATTTCCCGGCTATGATGTGGTTCAAGCTTATTAAGAAGGGAAGTTGGCATGCGAAGGAGAATATTCTGTTGAGTATTGTGAATGGGATTGTGTTTGTTATTGGGATTGTGACATTGGTGGCGGGAACGTATGCTTCGATTGTGGATATTGTGAGTTTTTTTTTTCCTTTTTCTTTTCTAAAACTTGCGTGGGGAATGGGCATTTTGGGTTGTGAATTCTTGCTAATAATACAAATAGAAAAATCAATACGCAGAGGGTACAGTTAGAGGGGCTTTTACATGCGCGCCGATTTCGTAGGTGCTTCGGTTGGAACTTGGTTCCCTTATGGGGTTAAGGAGTTAGTTTAGCGAAAATGGGTAAATAGATATCAGAGTGATTGAATATTATTCTTCAGCATATGAAGTTCACATTGTGTTTCTTCATCTTCGATTCAAAGAATGAAATTTATAAAACTGAATGTTCAACTTTAAGTTAATGAATGAAATTCATAAAAGTATTTACCTTCAGAACTCGGGCTCGGGATAGGTAGGTACCATAACTTAACAAAGCCGCAAGTATATATTACTTTTACACTTAAACATAACAACAACTTCACGTGTATGATACAAGAATATACTTGATACCTTGAGCGAGAGCAAATCCGTACTATACATACCCCAATGCTGTGGATAATAACAGAATTGCCCCCATTGATAATTTTGGAACTAACCTAGGTGGTTCTACATCTAACAGTGTTTTTATCGAGCCACTCGATCCCAAATACATTTTTGCGTCCGAATATTATAGCAATCAAAGCTACCAATGAGAAGAGAGGAATTACAATTGAGATTGAGATTAGGTTCCCGCAATTCACCATATAAAACGCTCCTAATAAGACAATTACCATTATCCAACATCAGTGTTTTTATGCAATGGTAGGTCATGGCGGGTACGAAGTTTGTGTTTATTGTTCATTTGGAGCTTGGAAGCAACCAAGAACCTCCAGACTACGAAATACATACACCAATATACTACAGTACAACACCACAAGCAACCAAGAACCTTCAAACCACGAAATACATACACCAATATACTACAGTGCAACGTCCCCGATATACACAAACGATCAATATTAATTTTCTAATCAAACTTGTATAAATACAACGAAATCATACAAAAGAAACTTCGAATCATACAAAATGGAGGCCATCATGGAGCAATGGGTACCTTCAACACCAATCACCATTCCTTCTTTCTTCGGAGATGGAACCATCAAGATCCGTGTGTTCATCGAAATCGTTTTCCAATCATATAAAGCAGAAGTCAACACCAAGATCATAACATATAAACAAATTGACAAGGATCCTATCCCCTTAACAAGTGCATTATGGCAAAGAATGAGTTTTTTATTTTGTATAATTACTGAATTTGAAGTCGTTGAGATGGTTAAGGTAATATTTAGTATCTTTGCTGCTATAGTGGTTATTGTTTATATTAGGGTTTTTTTCATTTTATAGTGTATGAAATTTGAATATACATCCCTACCCCTTTACATTGTCCACGCCTACAACTAACTGCATTCCTTCTTTCAACAATAACTTTTGATGAATGCCGACTTTTCCCCATCATTTTATAATTAATCATTAATAGTAAGGAAGAAAGCAATAAGTATATTCCCATTATTTCCCATCTAAACCCTCATAACGTAAGAGGTGAGTCCATTTCCCTCTCTTCCAGATCCCAGGAACTCAAGAATTGATAATCAGGTAAAAGGCCGCTAGGACTCAAAGGAGAAGAGAGAATCAAATCCTTGAAATTGAGAGGGTACAAATCAAGCCTCGAGAACAAGATATGAAGATCAGGACGAACATCGCATTGCCGAAATGGTTTCATGTTTCCAAACTGGTTGGATAGAGGTCGAACCTAATGGAATTGGGTGGAACCGAAATGCAAGCATAGGGAAGTATACGATGCGCTGTAATTGATATTTGTGGATTTGATGGCTGAATTGCTAATGAGCAGAGATAATCCCGTAAAAGAGTTTGAGCTTTTCGTGGGCCCCAGCCTGTACGACATTCATTAAAGTCGAAATTCCAGGCCGCCGCAACAATGTAATGTTTCCTTCCTTCTTCAATCCCTGCTGAGGTGTGACCCTTTCTATCAATCCTCTAGCCGTAAACTGTGTCCTCGACCTGTTAGACGAAGAACAGCGCGACGGGCAGAGTCGGAAACCGAGTTTCTCAAAGGTCTTTTAAATGAAATCTTCTTAGGAACCTGCTTCACCAAAAACCCATCACGCTGTGAAGCATTCCAATTTTCCCCCTCAAAAGCCTTGCTAATAACGCCTTTCTCGCACACCACACCCGAAGTAACTCTTGGGAAATTCGGTCCAATAGTATTCCTTCGGTATTGCTCATCCCATGCAGTTCCTTTGCCAAGATCCTTCCACTTTGTTATAACGGTCGCATTTCCGATATCCGCAATCCTGACATAGTTGACTTTGAATTCCGTATGGCAGATTTGGCAACTAAGTAACTGGTTCTGAGTGTCTGCTTGAGACCAACAGAAATCGGTGATTTGTTTTGAACCGTTGTTTGAGCGTAGACATGTCCAATCTGCATAGCTAATATGTGGACATATTCGCAAGGCCTGGTCCGAAATAGGGCGATCAGGGTATGGTAGATTTGGAATGGGGGGCACCATGATAATGTTCTGTTGGCGATAGAGTAGAGTGTCGTCCACGATCCGTACTAAGCATTGAGTCGTTTCCCAGAAATGAGGGAGGTGCGACTTGGAGGTGTGACTATGATGCAGTTTCCTGAGATAGTCTGGTACGGAAGATTCATCGATGTCGGGCTTGAGTTTACGTTCAAAGTGGGATCTCATAGCCATTTGGTAAACAGAGGATTGGAACCTGCGGTGGAGGAATAAGTATTCCCGTGGATTTTCCGGGTCTATCTCAAATGCGATTATTGGATCATCGCGCTGTTCCATAAGTTTTTTGCATCGTGGTTCCATGGAGCTCATTTTGATTATCGGCGAGGAGTTGTATGTATGTATGTATGTATGTATGTATGTATGTATGTATGTATGTATGTATGTATGTGCATAATTTGAACAAAATGCAAGATCTCTCTTGAAAGGAAAGGGAAATGGATTTGTGTGCGCCAATTCTCCTGCTAGTAGTAGTTGACTTGAGGCTCCAAAGTGAAGGTTTGGCCTATTCCACTTCGTAATATTGCACTATCAAGTTCCTTACTAGCTGGCATCTGATATTCCTGATATGAGGCTTGGCATTTCAAAGGTACTCTCCATAATACTGTACATATGCTCTTCGAAAAGGATAAATTATACACTAGCGAGACAAATAAACATTAAAACATATAGTCCGGCAGTCATAGTGTAAGTGTAAACTGCAAAGAGGCCACTTGTCCGGTTCAGTTGATGAGATCATGTATTAGAGAATGGACTAATTAAAGTCAAATGGTTCTTCGAGTGCGAATCACCGATCAACCAAAGTTACTCAACTTCTCGCCGATGTGTTCAATTTGTATATCTGTTCAAGAGCCACAGATCTCTGACGACACATACTTGCGGCATGGTCATGCTCACCATCATTGTGACCTTTTTGGATACATATCGTAGCTCACTACAACCCCATTTCAATCTTTTTAGAAGTTGATGAGATCTGTGGCGCAGACAAGCTTCAATTGCAAGCTGTGGACTCTACTTCAATGACACCCGTTATGGCCAACCTCGAATAAAGTTCAACAGGGCCATTCCCCCGCATTTCTATGGTACCAAGCAATAGCACCTGAGCTGCCGCCAACAAAAGCAGGTAACTGATATGGGACTGATTCAGGGTTTCTTTCTCATGGATAATGCCGGGTGGGGTGAATAGGTAGGGCAACCAGTAGGTTCATGATGGCTTGATCATTTAATGGCTTGCCCTTGTCTGTCGAGGTCTTATTCATCTAAGCAAATTAAGCTTCGCTCACCAAGGAAGGTGTGAGATTGTGAGAGGTAAGACGGGTATCATTTTTGTCGCACGTATAGGAAGTACTCGAGTCTCGCTGGCGGTCGTCACTCAGCCACTTATCAACTTCATCCATCATCTTTGCGCATTCACGGCGAGTCTTTCTAAAATTAATGATCAGTGGCTGACAGTTCAACAAGAGATTGTAGATTGTGTACGTTGTAGGACGCTCGAAGGAATGCCTGCAAATTTGGTGAACGTATGGAAGTGCATCTAAGAAAGTAAGGTGTTCGCGTCATCATGTGATTTGTAATTAAACCAATGAAGTTACAGTACGGTAAGATTACGTAAACGCAGATCGCGTTTCCTACGACGCGATTTTCCACCCCTCCATTCACATTTTTTCACACTCAATTCCAACCCTTCAACCTCCAACGTGCCCTTATATTAATTGACTTAACATGGCAGACCCTACTCCTGGTATCGCTGCAGAAAATTCTCCTCTCACCGCCGATCAACCCTCCCTCGAGCTTGTGCAAACGCAAACACAGACACAATGCTCTTCAAACGTTCTCGATTTCATCCTTGCCACAGCCAATGACCTTCGGACTGAAGTTTCCCAGCTTCGCTCGAATGCAATCCTGTCTGCTAAAATGGTGGAAAGCCTGCGAGCCGAAATCACTCAGCTACGAAACGAAAACACAGCGTTGTCTACACAAATGCAGACTTGGTCAAAGTTCCCCAACTTCTCTCGATTGCCAACGGAAATTCGTCATATGATTTGGAAATTTGCTTTGGCCGAACCGCAGATACATATCTTAGATTGTACAACAAAAAGAACAAGCAAAAGCCATCTCACCCATTTGCTGCAATCCTGCCGAGAGGCGAGGAAATTAGGACTGGCGTTGAATACTCAGCACTTTGAGGTTTATACATACGGGGATGAATTGTATGAACTCAAAGAGGGCATGGGTATCAAAAACTACATGAACCGAAACGATATACTGTACCTGACCGCACAGAAAACGAATTCTGAAGAGCCCAATGTACCCAATGTATATGATATGCTCGACACAACGAGTGTATTCAAATGCACTAGATGTGGCAGGGATTCAAGTCACTACACTTGGTCAGGAGAAGAGGGAATGGGCAAAAAGTCATGCGAACTCCATGGAATAGCAGTTTTGGCAGTGGATGATCTTGTGTGGATCAATTCCCAAGATGACGTGGAAGATACATCCAATCTGATCGATTTCATAATGCGGTATAATCATCCACCCGAGATTTATATTGTTGTTGCCGACAAAAATGTTCCTCGATCTGCTTCGTCTCATAAAATGGATCGAAATATTACCTTTAGGTCACCTAAATTTATGCCCGAAACCACCTTGACATCGATCGATGCTCTGGGCAGTCATGGGATTCCCACGAATATTACGAACCCTTGGCTATCCCTGGCAGCGTTATATGAAAAGATATTACAAGATTTCAAAGACACGCGAACTGAAAGTAGAAGGGTTGCTCATCTAAGTAAGTCACCTAACCTGGAGTCTGTATTTCCTGCTAACATATTCCTGAACAGCAAACACCGCGGAAGAAATCGATGATTGGGATAACTTTCATGATATTTCAGGGTGGCAGGTGCCAAAAGTGCGATTTGTGGAAATAGCTCCGAGCGACTCTCTTGATCGGGATTGGATTCAATGTGACACATAATGATAAGGGGAAGGCGCATCTTTGTATGATATACATGGTCACAATATCGACTTACGATTGGTGTAGCTAGCAGTTCTTTTTGTTTGCAATGGCATTATACTCTGCTTAAGAGGGAGCCTGTACTATTTTAATGGTTTTCCGGTGTGTTATAAGTCTGCTTTGGATGGCATTTTATTGGTTTGAGTGGAGGTGCAAAATTAGGGGAGAAGTATTCAAGGAGAAGATCGACAGGACGCTGTATCGTCCACTATGGATGTGGTATAGCCTCATATATTATGATACCAGTCTGTACTGAAAAGTTTTTGGCAAAATAAACTAGCTTCTACATATGCTCGTTCTCCTACATTCTGCATCTCTTGCGATAACCTAATGGTGATTGAAAGATTGAATTGTAGCATGCAGCTAGCGCGACTATGTTTTCAGCCACCTTGCTGGAGGGATAATAGCTTGCAAGCCTTTCTTCTATTCCCGCGTCTCTTAATTTGTAGGTTATTGCACCGCGGGTATGCGAGATGTTCAATCCTTTGCGAATGGTTCTGGCTGCTGCTGTCAGCCGTATGTGCAAGCTACAAGGCTCTCCTATTGCTTCTTAATCCCCGCTTCTTCGTGGAACTTGTGGCAGTATCTGAATTATCTTCAATGCTTGCTTTGAGTACTGCATATCCTTTCTGGTGGGATGCATGTCCTATACGGCCCACTCCTCAGCATAGAAAGGATCTTAAGACTCTTTTGGTTTCATCACTATTTGGTTGCGGAAATGAATTTTTGCTGTTGTTTGTAGTTAAATTCTCGTCGTGGTTCGATGACCTTGATCTGTCCGGAGGTGATTTAGATGGCTTTTGGCGTCCTTCCATATTCATTGTCGAAGTCTCAGAATTCTGAACAGTTGCTACCTCCCTAGAAGATGAAGTGTATCTTTGAGTATGCATTTTCATGGGTTTGAATGAATTCCTCAAGAAGTCCCCTACAGCTCCTCTGATTACGGGTAGTCAATTCAGAACTCATGCACATAAATCATCAGCTGCTTGCTGCACGGAAGGAATCTCACGGTGCTGTCATTATCATGAATTCATTGCCGAAGTAGAATCAAGTAGACCAAGAAATCCGCACACTTCCTACACAAACTTGACTCGTATAGATAAAGAAATCCGGTATACCGGCATCAATCCGAAATCCAAAATCACCTCCTCATCAAATGTCCTACATCTGTTTCCTCCAGAGACCCATGATCGTACTCCCCTCAAATCAATCCATCGGCGATATTGCGAAATAAGTTCGAAAATGGAAGCATGGTCGAATGACCTGAAACTATGATACCCAAAGCGAAGACAGAGAAAGGTCCCCAATTTTTGAAGATAAAATAGACGTAAATCGGAAAATAATGAAAATCAACCCCTCCCCAAAATCTTCTCTGTGAGAGATCCCGCTCATATCAGACCCCATCAGATTTCTTACTGATAGTCCGTTGGATCTTGGCGAACAGTATAGACCAAGCAGACATAAATCGCAAAAGAATGAAATAAACCCCGCTCCGAATGCTGTTCGTGAGAGATCCCGCTCATACCAAAGTCCCATCAGCTTTCTTACTCGCACTTCTTCGGAACCTGGAGAATAGTGAAGACTTGGTACCTGCGGGATTTGGTTGTGGATTGTTTGAAGTATTGTCATCTACTTTCTGGACATTCTGGGCATTGCTAGTGGTGTCTGGAGAAGTCGGTTCGGCGTGTGTGATGGCTGATGGATTCGTGGTAGAATCTTGCGCTGTAGAGTTGTTTGCAGTAGGTTTCGGCTCCGGATCCTGTGCATTTGCAGTGGCATTTTCCCCTTTCTTTGTGGTTCCATCCTCTTCTGTAGTCTTGCGAGATTCATCTGGAGACGGCGCGGCATCAACGTCCTTTCCTCGAAGTACCTGAAATCGGCGGAATAGTTGTAGTGCACTGGTCCGAAACCAATACATCGCAATCCACCATTCAGTCGGAACCTTTCTATCGTTCGAGGGCTTAAACTCCTCAAATCTTTGGCCCGTCTCTTTCCATCCTCCTTTTTCGTCTTGCATTTGCTCGACCAGTCTTTGTCTCATTGGGTGGTACAATACGTTGAATTTTGTGACGATGTTATTCATGTTGAATACAATGGCGTATGTTAGCAATCCCACAAGCATTGATGTCACCACGAATGGAGCCTTCGTGCTTTGAATGCTTGGGATTGCCCATAGAGCCTGTCAATGTTCTCAGCCCAATACTTTTATTTGATACGAGAAATTTCTTACTGCGCAAAATGATAGTGGAAGATAGAAGATGGAGATATAAGTAAGCAGTTTCACATTCTCGCCCAATCGAGAAGATGCTCTACTCTCCATCAAAGCACTAGCACTGAATAACTATATCCCGTCAGTAATAGACTCGCTACACATTCGGCGTGAACGCGAAATTATTCGCTGTCAATTGCGAATACATTCCGTAGTACGTACCCCATCTCTTAAAGACTTTGCTGTGTCCAGTTTTGCCTTGAATTCGCCATGTAAGATGCCTAGTCTGCCATAACCAACTTTTATATTTTCGACATTCATTTTGAAAAGTTTGATGCTATTTGAAGAAGAATAGCCTCCCGCCTCGAGGCCATTGCAGTGGTATATGCAACTATCACTTTTGATATGCGGCTCGGCGGGTAGTGACGCAGAATCTAACCGCCATTCTAATTCCAGGTCGCCGAGGGCTAATAACCACTCTAATCGTGCCTCATAGTAAAGATCCCATTCTTTAATGTTGTCGGCTATTACGCTCAGGAATTTTCCCAGGCAGCCAATGGACCAGAAGTATTTTCGTGACCGAGTAAAGTCGGCATCGTCGAAAAGAAGTTTGGTGTATTCTTTCATGTTCAAGAAGTCGTCTGCTAACAAATCATCGAAATATCTGTTTAACTCTTCCCACTTTTTCAAGCTCCCAGAAATGCCTTGAGAAATCAAACGCAATTCAGCTGCGATATTGCATTCGCTAGATAAATAGACCCCAGCATTGATAGTGTTTGGAGAGAGTAATAAAATTGTGTAGAATGGATGAACCACATCTCGCACGTAATAAAAACTCCTCGATTGCGAGTGAGGATCTAGCGTCGATTCATTAGAAATTGACAATACCTATAACCAATGTTAAAATAATATAATATATGTTGTATGAATTCGCACCGTGTAGGCAGATAGACGAAGCTGCCCGTCATGTATTGGGCGCTTTTTAGTCAACCCATCAGTAAATAGAGGACCAGTCGTCCAATAAGAATCAGTTTGCGAATTAAATGGAACTATCTCAAAAAATATGATGTTAAAAGGGTACTCTTGGTTATATCGCTGTGGCGTTCTGAATGGATTTCCGTGTAGAAATACTGCTGGCCTAACACATTCCAAATGAGTTTTGAAAATTAGCTCCTCCTGCTCTTTGCTAATTTTCAAATACGGACATAAACGATCTTGGGTGTGTGACTTCTTCATAGCTCCTAACTCTTCAAAATGCCTATCATTGCGTCAGCATATTATTCAAAGACACAATTTCTTGGCATCACCAACACAAGTCGCCGCCATGGGGCGCATGGTCGTGGAAAGTGCGGATCTGTGGAGCCAATAGTCAGAGAAGTTTTTCGCATTGCCGTCGATTTCAAAAAGTCCCAATACTTAAAATCACTAAACATTGATTCCTTATCAGAGGTAACTCTCTCGGCGTCTAGACAAGCTCACAATATGCTTGGTTCAAACTTGTGAGATGTTCATGAAAAAGCGACTGACCTGCGTTCGCGTCGGGATAGTTAATCAATGTGAGGCTTAGGGTTTCAGTTATGAAGCCTGGTTCCGGAGGATCCCAGGGCCATGCACATCTGAGCAGTATTAATAACCAAATTGGCCGTTTATATCATTCAACCTTATAGTAAGCAGTATGATCGTGATTGGATTATCTTACCTGTTTGAACTCAAATTTTCTTCTATTTTCCCTCCCGGGTGAATTTTCCTGCGCATAAATTTCCAATTCCCCCACGTTCTATCACCAATAGGAATTGAATCTGTTATAAACAAATTTACATTGCTAGCAATTAGTTCTTTTTGATATGCTTGCACTTGCTTCATCCAAATCTCATCTTCTCTTGTGGGTTCTGTTTGAGCTTCGGACAAGGATCTATTACCGGTATAGCACGCTGGGGTGAATGCAAGTGGTAAGCGATGGTCATCTGGATAATCCAGCGAAATTTCAAGATTATCACGAAGCCATTGATGAGCCCACTCGGTACCACAAAATTTATAATCGCCCAGCCATGGTATTACTGTGCAATAAACTCGGTTCTTCCCGTGCTCTATGAAGTATTTGAAGTGTGCTACCAATCGCAAAAATTGTCAACCGCAGTAATGTCCTAGTACTTTTTGCATTTGTTTAAAGCTGGTCGAAAGCTAAGACATGAGAAGAGATGAACGAAAGAGCAAGAATGGGTGTGCATACTTTCATCTTCGTTTGCTTCCTTCAACTGTTCTGATTTCACCAGATGCTCATAATACTTCCAATAGCGGTTCTTCTTTACTTGGAGTTGAGCAGGCTTCTCGGTCGATGACTTAGATTCTCGTTCAAGCTTCTCGTTGACCATTCTAAGTAACTTTATAGTTTCATCATCGCGATTATACGCCGAAGCTAAGTCCCCCGTATCCGTCGAGGCATCTGCAGTTGCCCCAGCCATGTTTCCTGGAAATGCGAAGACTAGAATGCTACAATCAACAATAATTACGCAAGAATCAATTGACAAACGCCACCCCTCGTAGATGATAGGTCGGCAAAACTCTGAAGCTAGGAAGAGGAGTTCGTAAAGTAAGGTATGATAGAGTATGGAAGCTTTTACAATGAAGCAAAAGATTTCGGCCGCCTCATAGAAAAGGCGCTGTTGCGATCAAATGTAAGTTTATCACTGATGATAATTCCACAAAACCAGTCGCAAAATGAGGAAAAAAGACGATGAGCAGGTTATCATTCCGGATGATTTACAAATGGCAAGAACCGAGGGAATTTCAGCCTTCTCTCGCATATGCACCAATAAAATTACATCCATCACCATACTATAGCCTAAACGAAATGCAGACATCCATATCCTATCACCTCAATTACCACACATCTCCTTTCCCAATTGGAAGTTCTTGAATGCTCACCGAAACTTCGTGCCAACCAGAAATGTTGTGTTTACGAAAGACACGAACTTAACGGATCATTGGGCGTTGCATACGTGGGAACCCCTAAATTTGCCACTGTGCCACTATGAGGTTACATTAACTTGTATAGATAAGAGACCACCAACAACCATCAACATAAACCTTACAATCAATCTACCACGAGAGCATTTGTATTTGCCACATTACACACCTATATTTAGGCAATTCAGGCGTGCAACAAATAATATGATGAAGTGAAATGTGAGTATATAAATAGCTTTGATTTTCAGGATGGTGCGGAGTATTGTCTTGTATTCAATGGAGGCGATGTGTGAGTGCCCCTTAGGTCTCTTATCATGGTTTCATGTTAATTAGTTGGAGAAATACAGTTACATCACATGTCCAATAATAGAACCCCCCTTTCTATCGACCTTCTTCATGTATTCACGGATCAATATATGCAAGATTTCTGCACCACGACCTTAAGCCCTGTCTGAAAACGTAGGATTCTATTCCCTCCCGCTTTATTTTGTTCCGTTTCACGAATACCAGGTACCTGCTGGATACCGTTGAATTCAATTGGATCACAACTCATTCTTCCACACATAGCCTGCACTACCTGTGTTACGATTAGATGCTTGGCTCTTCATCGGTCGGATTGAGTTCGATCTTCGGCATCTATCGAGATCGTTGTACAGAGAACCCCATGCCGAGAATGGCCGATCGGACACGATGAAATCATGTTTCTGCAGTCAACTCAGCGTGGGGTTTAGAATCAAGAAGAAATAATGTGCCCAATTTATGGATTCTTGCTGCGGAGTTTATCACCCTTATTTTACTGTATGCATGTCGTCGATCAATATGGCTCAGTGAACGAATGGTTTTCATAAAAAATGTTCTCAAAGATTAGTTACTCAAAAAGATAAACGGATACCCGTGAAACTTTCCATCATTCAAGCTCGTTGCAAGTTTATCGCGGCCGACCCCGTAGTAATGTGCACTGTAGAATGACTACCCCAGAAATCAAACCATCGTCTCATCAGTAGTCTTTTTGCGACGACCATTGAACCTAGAAAATAGGCGAGCACCCAAAAGTCTCGATTTGCCAGCCACTTCCACTCCATTTCCCCCAGTAGTTTCCATGGCGTTGATATTTTCCCCATTTCCAATGTTGGGGTCTCCGCTTTTCGGGGCCATCTCAGCTGTATGTTGGGTATCTCCTTGGAGATTTGCCGCCTGGTCTCTTCCAGGACCGTGGTTGTCGGGGGCCTCGAAATCGGCGTTCTGGGTGGTAGATTGCCGTTCACTTAATCCATTCCGCAACGATATCCATACAGATCGAATGAGATATAGAGGGATCAACCACTCAGTTGGTACTTGGCCGTGATTCTGGGGCTTGAATTCCTCGAACTTTTTCCCATGCAGGCCCCACCAACCCTTCTCTTTCTTCATCCCATTGATGATGCCTTGCCGTTTTGGCTGGTACGCTGATCGAATCTTGTTTGAGATAGTGTTCAAATTGAAAACTATGACATAAGTGAGGAGTCCGACCGCGACTGTAATCACGATCAGAGCTGATTTTGCTGATCCGGTTTGGATGTTGGGAACAGCCCATAATGCCTAACGCCAAATGAGTGCTTTTCTTCAAGTAAATTTGGGTTTGATTATTGACCTACAGCACAGAATCCGAGTGGTAGATAAATTATGCTCACATATGTCAGTAACTTAATATTACTTGTCGATCTTAAAGCTTCCCTGCCTTCGACTAAAGCACTCGCCAGAGACATCTAGACCGCGGTATTTTTATTAGCACGTGGTATGTGTCACACTGACTGGTAAAATATAATCCGCCCGTTTTAAATGGGAAGGAAAGGGGGTAGTCAGGTACCAACCTCGTCTCTCAATGCAGAAATCTTCCACTTCAATTCTTGAAAACGTGTGCGTAATGATGCTAACTGGCTACTGGCTGTGCAGCCCCGGTCTGCTTGCCACCTGAAGTCCCTGTAAACTGAATCTCCACTCCGTATCTCGCGCCATGGGTACCCGTCAGGTGGGGGATCCCTACCGTGTGCGAACAGCGAAGCTGCTTCAAAGAGATCTCTCAATACTTCTGGTTCATGTAACATTAAACTGATCTGTGCATAGTACATATTCCATTGCTCTATGTTTTCCATGATGATAGTTTCACCTTCCGAAATACATCCGCGAATCCAGGAATGTTTCCGAGACCTGGTAAAGTTCTCGTCATCGAACAAAAACTCGCCATATCTTTGTGGGGCCATGAAATCGTCATTGAGAGCATCATCCAGGTGGTTATATAAAGTTTGCCATTTTCCCACAACTAATTGCAATCCAGTAACAATGGCACGCAAATGCGCATGGATTGCTGTAGTTTCTCTTAGACACATTTGTTTATCAAAATCAAGATGAGTCCCCCAATCGGGCTGGCTCTGTCTATCTGGGGTGAGGATTATGAGTGTGTAAAAGGGCTGAAAGAGGTATTGGAGGCGTTTCTGTATGGATTTGAATATTGGCAAGGGATTCATTAGGTGTTCGCTTTCTGAGTCTAAAGGAAGAGATACCACAGTGACCTGATAGAAGTTAGGTGAGCTATAACAACTAGTTGTAGTGGTATAAGGAAGTGTATCATTAGTTTTACAGTAAAAGAAGAATGTCTCAAGTAACTTGGATGCTCATGGGGTTCAAGGTCTCCAAACAATTGACCTGTTCTATACCAGGGGGGAATGTCCGATGGCGCGCTTAGAATTTCTTCGAAAAATGTTATATGGAAACAGTTCTTTTCCCAGGGATTTGGCATCCTGTCTCTTCCACCGTACTGATTCATCGAAAAATAAGCGTGCAAGTTTGTGGTTTTTCGGGTAGAATACAGGTTACTTTCCCCAAAGATATAAGGGCAAAATCCTGATTCATCGAGCTCGCCATCCCGAGGAGCAATACAGGCGAGCCCCTCAATGAATCTATGGGAATTTGCTGAGAATCAATAACAGGTACTAATGATATGCTTGATGGAGTGAGAAGCTCACATTAAACGACGCCAGGGTGCGATTCGTCCTACAAAGGCTACAAGTCAACATACATACTTGTATTGTAGCGACCTCGATCTCTGGTATACAGTTGCAAGCATAAGCACGTAAGGTTTAAAGAAATTTTACATGCCTATATGCCTCAGAGATGATTGCACCATTAATACAGGATGAAAGGACACGAAGTGGTTCCTGAAGGTTCATGTCAATAAGGGCAGGTAAGGTTTGTGGGGAAAACTAACCATCTTGAAATCCTGAATCTTTCGCCATTGCCGATATCATAGACCTTAAAATAGTTCCACCATGGGTCGAGATCTGTAACAGTAAAAGAACAATCGGGATGTTCCCTTAAGGATTGTTGAAAGTCATATATCCGGTTTACTCTCTTCAACTCAAGCTGATGCCAGGTTGGGTTAGTAAGATACGGGGTCAGTCTGTATCTCTCAACAGCAGCGGAGAGGGTGAATTCGAGATTAACACGACCATCTGGGGGTAAATCCCATGATTTTTCAAAGTGTTCCATTACGTCTTTCTTTAAATTCTTTAACTTCTCCTCCTTGATCATGTTAAACCGTGGCACGTGGTAAGGGTATTGCCAAATATGAAAATAATTACTGCGTCCGTAATAAGATTTACTGTGGTCGTTTAAAGTAATATAAGACTCGCGATCACATATCCTCTCTGCCTCGATATCAACCATATCTGGGGGTTCCGGCGAGCCCGGGCGAGAGTCGGGAAGTTTGATCGACGCTGCTCGTTAGAACATAATGTAATTCCTCGAAATACGCACCTTACTCACCTATCGAATCTAGACTACCATGTGTAATATTATACCACTTCACAAGTGACTTCTTCGGATCCTGAATTTGCTGATTGTCTTTCGAGATCTCTGATTTCTGCGTATGTGTCAATTTTTCGTCGATTGATTGCAGAACTCTCAGAACCTCTTCTGATAGTCCTTGATTATCCATGTTGCTCGGTTTTCACTTGCTGTGTGATATTCCCCCCAAAAATATCTTTGAGAAAGATAGCTGCGATCCAAATTAGAGAGCCAAATCACTACTGTAGAGATTTAAGATCGAATCAAAAAACAACTCGAAATGATGCACGGGAGTTTTAAGCACACCGCAAGGAAATTGCGCAAATATAAAACTACAACCAGCAGCATAGAAACGGCGCATAACCCAATCCCCTCCATACAACCAATAAAATGCGCAATCATCGTGTCAGCTCCGGGGTAAGTGAAGTGTTTATCCGAGAATTAATCGCCAATTCATTCCCAAATAGGCATTCCATGTAACGTCCAAATATTATCGAGCCTTCTCATACAGGGCCAATGTAACCTAGTGATTGCCATTTGCAATTAGCCAAAATCCCACAATCACACCCCCCGAAACATGATTTCTGCAATTGTGGCATGATCTGATAAAAGTTCACTCATATTTCAGAATATATTCACAAGTTAAAGAAAAGAAATGCATCAATTTCCATGTACAATTCATATGCAGGTACTTCGCATGTATCTTCACGATATCAACACTAACTCTCCTAAAATTGCAAATGGAGAAAAATGAAGTCAATACTCCCGCATCATGAGGTAGTGTCTGCAAGATCCCAAACCAACAGCCTCGTACTTTTCACTTCGGAGTTATCCACCATTTGCACACACCTGCATTCTGGCCCCTTTCCCCCAAAATCATTCCGCATCCCAATATACGTGAAAACATGCAGCCAACCAGAGTGCAACCAGCTACACCCCTCTACGCCCCATGCATACACCATGTTTAACCTAGTAACTACCCAAAATAACTCATAGTAAAAGCCAGCAGAATTGGGGATGCAATTGCGAGAGCCAAGATTTGTTAATTGTAATTCGAATGTGGGGTCCCGTATAGGAAGACCTTGGATTTATCTGCATGCAGATTGATATGAGAGGATACGAAAATGGTACCGTAAAATACACGAAAATTAATATGGCCAATATGTCATCGCAGGGGTAAGGTTAAGGTAACAACGGCAAGCCATTCTCAATCTATCTCTAAATCTTGCTAGTTAAATCTTACTCGCTATCACAGAACCAATCAATCCATGTGATAGAATAAACATAGAATCAAGCCGAAGAGCAATCAAAAAAAACCGAAGGTTCGAGAAGGCAGCCAGGCTAAACAAAAGATAGGAAACGTGTGAGGGAAGCTTAGAAGCTGACGCAATACTCGAGAGAGAAAATGTATGATTACAATCCGGAGCTACACGCCCAAGATTGCATTGCTGAACAGTGTAGATCATAGGTCGGTCGGGCCCTGAACCTTGTTCTGGGCCGGACCCAACTACCCGTATAACGGATTCGGCAAGCCGTTTTGAGATAAACAAAACTCTTACTTGCCAACGTGGAATAGATTCGCAAAGAAAGAAGCTTTTCTAAAACCCCATACCTACTTCAATACTATCTAATTAGCTTCTTATCTGTTGGTTTACCTGTACTTTCAAGCCTTCTTGCTTGCTTGCTTTATCTATTCCAATACCTTTGGTACCTTTGAACCTCCGTGGTATTCTAGTATTCTATTATCTAATTAGCTTGATTTCCTACCCGAGAATGAACCTACATTCTCTACGTATCCTCTGCGACCCTAAACCATCTCATTTAGTAAATCAACGAAAGTTCCATACAGTATACTTACTTCTCTTTCCGCGTATGAGCCGGACTTGGGTTCTGGACTTTTAAGCACATTTACGACTACGCGGGCTGGAATCTGTATTTAGGGCTTGCAGATGGGTGCCCACCATTTACCTACATCGTTGTCGACTGAGTGTCGCTCGACTACGTACTCTATCTACATCTCTACATGATACACGCGGCATACCTATCAATCTAACACGATACCCTAAAGTCCCTTTATCCACGCACACGCGACATCGATAACTAATCGATATTCTCCATTGTGGTGGGTTTGAATTATACCAAATGACCTCGCATACAAGTGTAGTTTCCGCTTTTTGGCCATGCACCAAGCACCGGAACCGAAAATCTCGGGCGATGGATCAAGACTAAGCTCTACTCCAAGCACCAGTATCAAATATCTAGGAGGCAGTTAACAATTCAAGCCACTCACTTACTAACAGTGCTATCCCGAGTCGATACACCCAATTACAACCCAGCAGAACCCAAATTCAACTCTACCAACCCGCACCCGCCCCTCCTCAATCTCCATCCTAGCAAGTTTTTCCCTATTTTCATTACAGTATTCACCCCAAGGTCTAACCCACGTCATATATCATCAAAACGGATAACCACCGCAGTACTTCTGTACTTCCGTTGAGATCATCACATAAAATCACGTCTTCAGTATTCACTAACGAATTCAAGTTTACAGTACGTACCAAGAGAAATCATTCAAAACCATCTGTCTACATACAGTTCTCTAATCTAAAACCTAACCTCTCATCTCCCTCACCTCACCTCACCCCCTTCCTTCCAAAACAAACTTAACCTCGAACTCCAAACACAAGCCTCCAATTCAGTCGGACTCAATAACATCCAAGCAGATAGGTTCTGCTAGGAATCGTCAATATACCTTCCTATACCGTACCCCCAACTATAATCCCAAAATCCAATACCCATATCCCTACTAACATACCAAGCCCCAGCGATATCATCCCGGAGATAAGCCAGTTGTGAAGTATATACATAAACCTTTATATACAAATGAGGATATCTACTACACGCTGTACCAACTGCATTGCATTGAGTAAAGTACAGCAAGTGAACCCCTCATCCTTATCCTCATCACCCTCACCCACCATCCATCCAACACACTCTATAAACCCATAAAAAACAAGATACACAACACTGTAAGTAAAGCTCCCTCCTTTCTCATCTATCAGACTTTCAGTAGCTCGGTAATTCCAGCTTAAATGCAAATGCAAATCCAAATCCAAATTGATTCTCTCATTTGAATTCAAAATCATATGAATCCAAATAAGTAAACTCGAATTCGTTCTTTCATTTGGATTTGAACATTAGTAGTTTATTATGGATTTGGAGTTGGTGGTCTAGAGATTTAAATGATCGAAAGAGATTTGAATATTCGTTGGATGTGAATTTGGATGATTCAAGTGGATTTGGACATTCCTTGAATGTGTATTTGTATTTATGATCTATCTACTGCCATCTAGAAATTCTGCTCGATATGAATGAACTTATCTTCGAGACTATTTGATAGTTGGTAAATAATGATATGTAACGCAGCATTTTGTACCCAGAGATTCTAATTTCCTCGAATGAACCCATCATCAAAACCATTTCCAGCTCCCAGATAATATGAAATGAAGCACCCTGTGCCTAGAAAATCCCATAGATAAGTGTGAACCCATCATCGAGATTATCTCCAGTTCCCAGATAATAAAAAACGAAGCACCCTGTGCCCAGAAAATCCCATAGATAAGTGTGAGCCCATCATTGAGATCATCTCCAACTCCCAGATAATATGAAATGAAACGCCATCATGCATGCCCTATCCTGAACCCACCCGCACTATTCATATTTCATTTCCGCCGAAAAAGTCTCCTTATCACCAACAAAAGATTTGAAAGTCAAGTTGTTTCCCTTGTTGCCAAAGATAATTCGCTCCTTGAAGGCAAACTGGTGCACCTTTCGGCGTTTCCTGCCGTTGTAACGCTTCTCAGCGGAAGTACCGAAATCGAAGCCAGCCTTGATAGTTGATTCAATGGAGCCGACTAACTCGACACCTATATCATTAGTTGGAGGTTGCTCTTTCAATCTTTAGTGGAATAATAAACATACCATCATCCCTTTCATATTCAGGTGGATATCTTGAGGCGCACGCATACAGCTCATTAGTCATATAGGTCGTCGTGTTAGGTGTGTAGCCCTTGAAGAATTCATGTTCTCTATAGGTGCCTTCAGTTATGATCTCATCCTAGTGCTCGTATTAGCTGGTGAAAATTATTGTAAATGCTAATTGGACACGACGCTTACCTTGGCAATGAACCACGTCATTCGATCATCGCAGTATTTTTCGTTTGAGTAATCATCGATACGTGCCAAGGACTCGGGGTCAATACCTTCTCGAAAGATCTTCGAGCTACTAACACCATAATGGCGGCGGAGGCGTCTAGCTTGAGGAGCAATCCCTTCTAAACCACGCAAAGCAGCGCCACGCACGACAGCGGATTGACTATACGAAATCAACATAGAAAAGAAGTAAGCAATGTGTAACTTACGGGTGGTTTGGACAAATCAGAATGATCCCTTCTTTTTTGCACCAGCTTCCTAGAACTTTATTGAGGTATGCTGACTCTCCAAAGCCGCCAACTAGGACGATACGCTAAAGACAATAGTCAGTAGAGCTCGTTTGATTACGAATACATAAGTAGAGATCCTACATCGATTTTGGCATCTCGACTGGCCTTGGCTTCTTCCACTTGTTGCTTGACCAAGTTTACGATTTGATTGATGACTGGGTCGAAAAGCGATTGCATATCCTTGCTATAAATGTATTAGTTGCTAATTTTAATTTTCGAATGTCACTGAGAGAATATGAGTGGATAAATGTTTGAGGAATGTTGAGGTGAGGGACTTACTATGTGAGCAGAACAGCTCTGTCGTCTTCATCAAAATACTCCGAATCCGGTACATCAAGGTTTAAAGGGCCTATGTCAACTACCTCTTGACTGTCTTTCGTTCCAAACTCGCGCTTCCTCGATTCAAAAGCATCCATGAATCTACTACCCGGACCCTTTCGTTCGAGTTCCATGCTGTCAAAAGCGGCCCCAAAGCGCTCGGAAAGGAAAGCATGTAGGTTGCGATCAATGAATGTCGAACCACATTTTCCGCCTACGCCCACACAAAGCTCCTCAAACATGAGGTGTGGTTGCACCTGATTGATCTTGTAGGTGGTGATGTCAACCGTTCCTCCGCCGCAATCACAAATCAGGATGTTCTCATCGGCCTAGCGTTGTCAGTCTTCTGGAAGCTGGTAAATTCGTAGCTAAACATACCGCAAGTGGATTCATCGCACCAGTCTTAGAATATTCCTTGAGTGTGGCAATTGCTGCGGCTTCAGGCTCGGCGATAGTGAAGACTTCGTCCTCCGGTCGCTTGCCAAAGCCCGCATTCTTGGCAGCTTTGAGAGTAGCATCTTTTGCCTTTTCGGACCATACTGCAGGCAGTGTGATCCAGCACTCCATTGGAGTGTTCTCAAAAGTCAGATCTGTCATCTGCTGACGGAGCCTACCAGATACGTAGAGATATACCTCACGCAAAAAATCCTCACAAACACCTGCTGCATCGCGGAAATCAGGCAAGTGCATCATTCCAACACCCATCGTACCGGAGAGGGCCGGATCGTCATACTTCCCAGCCGCGCTTCGGTCGAGCAAGAGTTTGGACCATGAATAAGATTTCAGCTTTGGAGTAACTTCGAATCCCCACTTGTTCGTCATAATTTTGGTATTCTCCCTACTATATGCAATTCTGGTGGGTGTCTTCCAAGAAATTCGATTCAAATCTCCAGGCCAGGACGAGATGATTGTGATATCGTCAATACCTTTTTTGTCGGTAGTGACATAGCTGACGCCTATAAGAAAATTGCGTCAATCGTGAAACGTATAATACTGAAAGATCGATGCTAGAAGTCCATACCTGTATAAGTTGTGCCGTAATCAATCCCTACGATCACTTTATGAGTAGAGATTGGATTTGTCGCATCCTTGGATGAGCTGCCGGCGAGAGGTTTGTTTAGACTTGCCATTTTGATGCGATTGAGTGATAGAAATAGTAAATAAAGAGCTTTTATGAGCAAATCATACTCTGATATACTGTATTGTATGTTATTCTTTGTGTTGTAGTGGAAGTTTCTTCTTGGTTCTGGTTTGGTTTGGAGGTTTGAAGGTTTGAAGGTTTGAAGAGTTGAGAAAAAGATGATTGGTACCAAGTACCAGGTACTTGGTACCGGTATCGGTATCAGTATCGGCTTTGAATTTTGGGAATTCACTGGCAATGGTGGCGTATAAAAGTGAGGGGGAGATGAAGGAGGAGGAGGAGGGGCATGGTAGGGCCGAGCCGAGCCGAGTCCCGATATGCCCCACTATTATTTACGCGCCCCAACGCGTTATAATCTTATTTTTATTTTTTGGATCGACTCGCTACCACGTGAATTCACTTATTGGTACCCGTCTGTTCCATTTCACCTTCCATTCCTTTTCTTTTATTCCACCGCCCCGGTTTCAATTTCTACCTTTTTCTATTCGCCTTCCATTCTTCCATCTTCCCCTCTATCTCCATCACATCTTCTTTATCCAGTTCGTCGTATCATAGCTGCAGAAAATGCGTCAATAAGTGATGCCCTATGAACGATCCCATACTAGAATACTTATCACCCACTCGTTGAACCATAATACAAGATGACCTCCAAACCATCACTGGGCCGGAAGCTGAAGCACAAGGTTTCCCAATCGCTATCCTTGTCTCCTACAAAAGAGAGATTCGACACAACCAAATATCCATCCACACAGCAAGTGAATGAAAAGAAGCTTTCTCTCCACCCCGACGATTATCCATCCGAGGATGGTCAATATTCCCCACAAGTTCAAGGCTCTGAGCGGGATACACCAAGGAGTGGTGAGTTACCTACCGCACACTTAGATTTTCAATGAGAGCATTGATTACGGGACTAATCCAACATTACAGCCCACCCATCCCAGTTTTCATTTTCAAATGCGATCCGCCATGCAGCTAACTGGATGAGCATTGACAATGCGCAATCTCAAATACCTTCGAGCCCAAAACGACCACGGCAACCAAGTAGCAGCTCTAGAGCTTCGAGTCAGCCCTCACAACGACGACGAATAAGCAAGCTCCCGCAATCAGAGGCTCAAAGTACAAAAGGATCAGACGAAATAGTGACATCGGGAGACTCTTTTGAACAGAACCACGAGGGCGAGGCTTCTATGCACGAGGCAATGGACATCGAAATCCCACGCTTACTTGGAGATTTGCAACTTCAGCTCGATGGAAGATATGACGAAGGCACAATTATGACCCGAAACATGAGCCGCGACGAAGAGATCAACAAACTCAGGCATGAACTTGCAATAACTGCTCAAAAGGGCGAAGCGAGGGAGGCGGCGCTCCAAGATTCACTTCGGCGTATGCGACTTCAATTTGAGCAAAATGACAACAGATTAACCAGAGGCCTGCCTAGTTCCTGCGAGGAGGAGATACGTGACTTGAAACATATGCTTGAGAGCATTTTCCGAGACTTTGAAAGAAGAGAGATGGACTCAGCAGCCGGTCTTTTGCGTTTGCGAGCTCGAATCTTACGTCACTTTGATAAAAACCCTTCCAATAGGCCAAACTCTTTCAACGAAGAATTAACTCAATTGCAGAGTTTATGGGATAGAGTCCTTGAGCACTACGAGAATCTCCTCCAACACAGAGCTGATTCTGTGGCGGAACTACAACATGCAAATGTCAAACTGGTGGCCGATAACCAAAAACTCGAATCTGAAAAGCAGAGCGTCGAGGATAGGCATAACACTCTTATCCGAAAACAACAAGAAGCTTCTTTCAGCAAGATGGAAAACTCTCACTGGGCTCCTATGGAGGATAGCAGAGTTGTGGGAGATCTCGACAGCCTCAAGAGAGATATTAAGGGCTGGGCAAAAAGCACGTCGATAAAAAACATGTCCTTAACGGAGAACCTCGATGACATTGAGTATGATACTCTGATGATTCGACTCGAGCAAGTGACTCGATCGACCGACGACTCTGACTTGGATAATTCTCTGCCTCAAGGATTGGATCCGACTAAATCCCCGGCGCTGTTCCTCAATGCTCTGCTTGCCCACGATATCTACATGAATTTCTTCGGCAATCCATTCTTTTTTCTGAAGAAAGATATCAGCAGTGAGCATCCTTCAGCCACATCAGCACAAAATAATATGTTGGAGAAGATGCACCAATGCGCCCTGCAATGTACGTAAATGTCATACAATGTTTTGGTAGAAAATGATTTCACTGACTTGCCCGGAAGCGAATCCACAGCAGGCGCATATATGGCGATCCGACACTTTGCGACTACTGCTACCATCGACTAGCAATCAAATGACCGAGGCGGAGAAATTGCAACGTGCCAGGACCGAGGCGATGATTGAAAGTGTCGCAGATCAGCAAGCCAACGAATTCCTAGGAAGCGAGGCGCAATTACTCATTAGCGACCAATTTCGAGCCACATGTGGCGCAAAACTCCGGATCATCTATCGCCAAGCAGCAATAATGTCATACATGCTATGGACCAGAAGAACGGCGATGAAGTGCTACACTCTCAAGGAATTGAACAATCCGGTCTTTGACCCAGACTGTAAATCCTACGTTGCCCATCCTTCTGTCGATTACGAAAACCACGAGGATCAATTGGCAGGTAGGCCTATTTCTATCTTGCTCCACCCAATTCTGAAAGCATGCGGAACCGATGACGGCAAGGATTACGAGCAAGAACGTGTCTGGGCTACAGGAGAAGTCTGGCTGGACAGTCGCAAGTTTTCTGGTGCCAACGGTGCCTTTGTGGATCTGATGGATTGAGATGCTTCGACTTAGTGGTTGGCTCCTTCACATCAGGTCGGAATATGCTAGGTTGGATTTTCAAGTTTTGGTGCATAGCTGCGCTTTTTATGGGCAGAAGTATGCGGCCTGCGATTTGGAACTCATTTGCTTTTCATGGATAAAAAAATAAACGGCTCGATACTTAAAACGCGCTTCATACCGAAGGTGCAACCATACTTCAGCTCATTAATGCTGGATGAGATACGAATGCGATACATCGACTTCATTATTTTCTTCCTTCATCAATGTTGGATGAGATAAAGATGCGATACATCGAATTCATCTTCTTCATTCACCACTTCTTTTTCAAAATACATATTAGGGCATGGTTGTTCATTTGCATTGGGTAGACTGGGGTGGGGCGGGTCGCTTTTGATTTGTCTACCTGTGCTACACAGAGTAGATACTTTTACATAATTGGGAGAGAGGGGTGGATATTTGAGAAATGCTGCTTTTACATACCGTGGGAGGAGATATTTGAGATGGGTTTTTCACATACTTGTATCTGGCTGTCGCAGTTGAGGAAGAATGAGAGCAGATACTTTAGATAATGTGTAAAAGACTCTTAGGGTGAGCAGTTTCTATTGAGATAGATACTAGGTAGATTGCAATACCAAGCTTTACCAAGATAGATCAATTAAGATCACCGCTTTCATACATGTTGATGTTCATGCTAACAATGAGTCGCGTCGGATCTTTGATCAGAGACAACAAAGAGATTACAGGAAGTTCTTGAAAGAGCGAGAATATAAACAATCTTGAAGGATAAAGCATTGTAGGGTGTAGTGATGCAACAAAATGATATGATAGGTCGATTTTTAATGAAAGAACTCGGGAATTTATATATTTTTCTTCGTTTGTTAATGGGTTCATTTATCTTTTCGTGATCGCAACTCATCTTGAATATATACAGTATAGTTTATCTTACCTCTCTGCATGCTTCTTCTGCTCGGATGGGAAGTGGCTACGCCCTTGAGTGTAATCTTTTTATATAAATATATTTATAAAAATAAGTTTCGTAGATTAAATACTTAATTCCCAGTTCTTCCTAACTCTACTTAGTTCTTTCCAAATAAAAAGGTTAATTCAACCTCGTCTCCTCCTCTTCTTTGTACAAAGCTTCTCACCCACGTACTATATAAATTCCGACCTTTTATACAGCGACAACTTCCTTCTTTCAATTTAACACATCAATTCAATCCTATTCTTTCCCATCGTCAGAAATGCCACCAAGTCTACAAGAAGAAGAAAGAGACTCCAGGATGCAACCTCAGCGAAGTAAAGCTATTTTGCTTCATAATGGTTCTGGTATGTATTTTTGTATGTGTATGATTCTACGAGCTTATATTTCTTTGTGTTCTGAGAATCTGAGGCTTAAGTTTTCTGTCTGTTGTTTTGCGTACTGTATGTGATTGTATTTCTGCGAAGTTTATTGTAAGATTACAATGGTGTACCGCATCTTCTAATATTGCGAGGTTCTTTCTTTCATGTTGTGGTTCCATAAAGGAATGGGATGTTTGCATTCATCCATTGATTATTATTTGGGAAAGTAACCCGAATTCACGTCATTGTATGTCACCTACAATTTCTTTCATGCGGATTTAATGAAAACTTCTATCGTACGCTCTAGTAGTAAAAGTTTACTTGGTTCAGTCTATATAAATATCAAGTGAGATAAACACGCAAATATCTGGTGTGTGTTAAAGTCTACGAGGTAGACGTCTTGTTCATAATGTCTGTCGACGTGAGAAGAAGTATGAATTCTTTACTTGATTCATATTTGAGATTTCCTTCTACCAATTTCAGTTTACGAACTTATACTAACTTCATCTTCAGCAGAAACATCAATATTCCATCCCGCCCGTCGCTCCAATTCCGGTATTACATTCGGCACTAGATTTGGACCTGCTATTCCCGCATATACATATCAACATCCCTCAAATCCCTTTAAAAGAAGACGATCTCCGGAATCATCAAACCTGGTAAGCTATCCATAATACATTCAGAAATCAATATTACAATTCCCATTAACTAACAAATCCCAGCCAAGTCAACAACTCACTCTCACAAACACCCCTAAAAACTATACCCCCAATCATGACGAAGATCAACTCACCCCCGTATCTATGAACAACATAGACAATTCATCAGATTCCGATTATAATCCCGAAGAAGAAGAAGATAGTTCACCAGAAGATGATCACGATCTTATGATAACCGGATCTCGTGTACTTCAACCCCATACTCAAACACATTTCACATCTATTAATTCTACATCCAAATCAAATACTAATTCAACAACCTCCTCGCGGTCATCAAAACGTGTCCGACGTTCTCATAATTCCAATTTGAGTTCGAGTACATCCCGCCGTCAACGACCCCGTCCAGAACAAAGCACAGAATCTTATCCTCTACCCTGTTTATCATGCGTTGTATCCGCTGTAGCGGGAAAATCAAATGGTGTATGTAAAAGGGCGGAATATGGTGGTGTGAGATGTTATAGGTGTGCGAGTGGACATTCTTGTGTTACTTGTCCGAAGATATTACTTCCTCTTGCACTTCGTTTATCCAATGAAATAAAATCTGGGAATGGTGTTGTGAGTTATTTATTTTTATCCCAAGTCTTTTCTTTGGTATATTTGATTTGAATTTGGTGACTGAGATTATGTGATAAAAGGCAGCAGCAAAAACCCGCACAGCAATCAAAGTACTACAAGAAGAAATTGAGTCGAATCCGGATGCATATCCTGCCGGGCTTATACGTTCGGAGAAAATTACAGTTCAGATGAGGGAGGGTGGTGGGGAGGCTGTTGCTGGGGCTGTTGCTGTTGCTGGTGGTGAGAATGAAATACTGACTGGGATTGGGACTGCGGCTGGAACTTCACTCGATCGACGCACTCGTATTAAGGGGTTGATAGGTTGTTTGGTGGATGAGATGGTTGATTTGGTTGGGAAGACTTGATTGTTTGGTTTATTGTAGGAGTGGTTTTGAGTGAGCGGGTATTTGAGGCTGGCATCTTGATATCTTCGGATATTTAGATTATGGGATTATAAAGGCATCGGCCATTCATGAATAACTCTCAATCGCATCGCTTCGGTAACTATATGGATGGTAGTTTTCTTCTTTCTACCGCGTACAGACTAAGTATTCAGCCAACTGTCTTCAACGTCTTCACTCTCAAGTACCTTAGTACCTTCGTACTTCGCTCAAAGTCTTGGAGATCATATGTCGGTATCTTGTATTTTATCCGCCTTTCAATTTATCCGATTCCTAAACGTCCAACTCAAACCCACTATCACTCTTTATGTACTGTGGTGGCCCCCTTCCCCGGTGTGAGGTGTGTAGAGAAGGAGTGAAGAATTATTTGGTATGGTATGTGCTGTACTGTACTCGTATAGTGAGTCGGTCATGGTATGGTATTTACTACAGTATAAGTCACCTTTCGTTAAGAATACCAGATCCTCCATACAGTAAAATAGAATTAGTATAGAAACAAGTCTCTTCCTTTCGTGCCTTTCTCACTAGACTAACATCCTCTTTCTTCCCTTTCTACCATATAGAAGGCCGTTCATTCATACATTCATTCAAAGCTAAGAAATCAATATACTGTAGTAGGTTGGAAGAAATAAACTATTCATTCACCATCTCTCATCTCATTCATTTACTTATTCGTCCATCCATCCATCCATCCAT
>JWJB01010033.1:0-53407 GCA_000812895.1 Rutstroemia sydowiana | reverse complement strand
CCAAGCAGCTGCTTTACAAAGAAGTTGTGATGTCCAATTCAATTGGTGTGCGAATGCTTTAAATGGAGGAACTGCTAGTGGTTTTACCAGTTCGGATTGTCAGACACAGGAGACTACTTGTTTGGCTGGATAGAGGCCATAGGGCGACGTAGATTGCGGTGATTCGTTGTATGATTACATGTAGAGGGCGATTCCTATGTCGGCTTGTGTATATTTATAAGAGTTTTTAATCTTTCACGGCGTTAAATGATGAGATGAATAGAACGATATCCTATATTATCTACTTGGCTTACCGAGATTTGATTACATGTCAAATGAGTGAAATAAACGTAAATACAGAAACCCCCTCTTACGTATTTGATTCTTTGAACCAAAATTGAATATTTACTTTTATAGATTCCATTCTTCAAATGGAATATAGATAATACATTCTATAAATGGCATTTGAAGATTTAATTTATTAAATGAAAGACAAACAATGAGTTTTATGGATTTGACTTATTTGAATGAAGGTTGAAGATTGAATTCTTCATTTACATCTTTTCTTGGTACATACATAGATGCACAGATTATTTCCATTCTATTTATTCGGACCAGTGAAGGTTAGTATTTTACTTGATTCACGACATTGTTACTTCAATGCTACTACTTCCTAGTAGAAGCGATGGGTTATTCAATTTGTCTTGGAATTCGTATACACAAGATCTATTTCTAAAGATGATTTTCAGTACAAATGGAATATAAAGCAACCACTGCTAACTTAAACACATCCCCCCCCTCTTCTCTTTACTCCTCTATACCCACATCAACATACCCATCTATCTCATCTCAAAGATCCTCCACAACCCAGCAATTGGATTAGTCTGCGCTTGCCTAAATGCTTCTTTTGTAAAAATATCCTCCCCTTGCTTGAGATGCTTATAATTCCTCAATTGCCAAGACTTAACATCCATAATTCCCTGGAGGGCTTCTGGCGAATTTGCGCCGAGCAAAATATCTCTTTCTTCTGCTGCTTTTGCCTTTCTTGTCATTTGCAGGAGATCCCAAGAATAATGCTCTCCAAAATCAATGGGATGCGCGGGCTGATCGTAAGATGGGTTCGCATACATCATGTCTGACGCCAAATCCCGGGTATGTGCTTGGTGCAGCTGATCGACGCTAAAGTTGGGTGCGTAGGGTACATTGTCGATTAATCTATTATAGGAATTTGAGATATCCATATCAGCATCCCAGCAACTCAAAGACAAAGGATTTAAGTCCTTGGTATTAGCCGTTAAAACCGCCAACATCATTCCATATCCACCGTATCTAATACCTGCCACACGATCGTGCCATTTTCGACCCCAGATTCGCTCCTTGTATGGTGATGGAAGCATGATCATCATGTCGAGGAAAATGACGGCTGACATGCCGAGGTTACATGCTGAGAGAAAGGATGGTAACCAATCCTGACGAGAACGGGAATCAGATGGGGAGAGCGCCAGGGTTTGGTATTCCCGGAAGGCTCGGCGCATGGTGCTACGTGCCGTGCGAATCTTTTCGAGAAGTTTAAGTACGGGGATTTCCATGGGTGTATCGGTCGTATTGATGAAACATTTGTACAGTTCGCAGCATTCGGCTAGGATTCGACAGGATGCTTCGAGCGACTTATTCTATTGTGGTTTCAGTGAAAGTTTCTTATTGGTGACGTGAAAGGTATATATCACTAACAGGCTGAAAAGTGGCGTCTTGATATCTCTGTGCGATGGCCAATAATCTCACAAACTCGTAATCAACAACGTGGGTGGAGAGAACTTGTTCTTGTGCCAAAGTAAAATAATCCCGAAATACGACATTTTCAAAGTCCTGATCGGGACGTTTGGGGCCTTTGTTGGACCATAACCTCCATGTCTTAGACTTGAGTGTATTCCTGGGAATACTTCGAAGGTGTTCTTCCATATGTGCTGTTAGAGAAGTTAGTTGATTGAAACGCTGTTGAGATTTGGAGCATGCAAACATGGTAAAAGATACAGTACCAAACTCTCCAAGCTCTCTCTTCTCGTCCCTTGGGTGCTCGGCGCAATATTAAAATTGGATACGAGGATACAAGCATCGCAAAAACCCGAAATTAAATGCTATTTCAATATTCAATTTAGCATCAGAATTTCCATCAATAGTGAACCAGCTTCAGGATCCAAGTAAAGGAAGAGGAAAATACATTAGCATTATGTTTTCCACATCTCCAACACAGAGTTTCATCACTCTTCCATCCGTCTTTTCCGATTGGAGAGGGACTTCGTTGGCGTCGACGTTTGGGTTGTGCGGTCTTTCTTGTCCCTCCCTGGTTGGGTTTTGGTGACGGAGGGGGACTACTCCAGGATTTCTTTCGCTTGACAGTAGGGCCTTCGTTTTCCGCTGGCAGTTGGGGTCCAATATCTAGCGGTTGTTGGAACAACACGTTGCTATCGTATAAATACGCATTATCCGGTGCTGAAATGTTGTCCTGTGTAGGATATGACGTCGGATGGAAGTCTACTGATGGTCTTCTTAACATGTTAGTAAAAGGAGTAGCAGTGCACTTTTTCAAATTTTAGTACAAGACTACAAGTTTTGTTGCATATCTCATTTTCAACGTGATTTAAGAACGATGGAAGAACGACAGGAAGAACGATAGCGATGAGAAAAACGATAGAAGAACGATTTCAAGAGCGATGGAAAAGCGATGGAAAAACAATGTGATTTTAGCATTGCAATTTTTGTTGCATATCGCATTTTCAAATCGATTTGGAAAACGATGTATAGAACGAGAATCATCGATATGAAAAACGAAAGTAGTCTTGACATTGCAAGTTTTGTTGCATATCGCATTTTCAGAACGAATTTGACAACGATTTTTAGAACGATTCTAACGATTCTCGTAACGATTTTCAAATTGATTTGATGTTCGTTGTTGAAAGTATGAGGGAATGCTTTTGGGTCGGTTTCAAAATATGCAAAAACGATGGGCATTACTGGTACCTCATAACCTAAATTCGAAATACTGACTGTGAATACTGAGGTTGTTCAACCGTATGGTGGACATATGGTGGTATATCCTGACGATACGGTATATTCTGGTAAGGTATGCCTATATCCGCGAGATTCCAATCGAAATCGCTTGTGGTATAGGCCTCATATCCGGGGGCAGGGGCTGGAGCCAAGTACTTGAGAGCTTCTGGTAACTGTTTTGGTGCGGCCGCCTTCGGATCCTGCACAAATTGAGTTGAGACATATGAAGTATTTGCAAGAGGGGCTTCATTGGGACCTGAGTTACGAGGAACATGATGTGGTTGGATACTGCTTAGATCATGTTGATTCCCGGTACTGTTTTCTGATATCGGAGGTACAAACCCAGTGATTGAAAAATCATTATAAGAAGTGTCGTCGTATATCCCTTGACTTGACGTGTCAACAAAGTTCTGGTAGGCTGTTCGGGAACTCGAGGCGGTGGACGGTGCGTGGGCGGAGAAAGGATAAGGTTCCGTTGCGATTGTTGGTCTATCGTTCTTGCCCTTAATCGGCTTCGATTTATCATTCATTTTGTAAAGCCACGATGTATGAACGAACAACCTGCATCCAGTATGTAGTCTACTACAAATCTTGGAGACTGCCGTTTGAGATTCTGGTAGAGATTGCGAGCCAAACCATTGGATTTAATCCATTTCCAGTTAACCAGGGTCGCACAATCATAACGGCTATCCTTTTATCCCCATACGACTCCAGGCTACAGCATTCAGTACACCAGGGGTACACCAAACTAGATCGCCGCTATAAGCAAGCCACTTTACCTACCGAACGTAACCGCAATTCGGTAAATATATAATTTGCGACTTGCAGCAAGGTCACAATAGAATAGGGAGTGTCATTGAGCTTTACAGCTGTTCTAATGTCATGAACTTCACTTCAAAACATTTGAAAGAGAATCTTATGACTGTACTTGTACATTGGGGAAATGTTGTACTACAGCTAATAATGGCGGCAGCAGCCTGCATGTAATGATGCAGCTAGTAACCCCTGCGGTCAACTCAACTTGTCAGTTCTAGATTAGCTCGCATTGAAAAAAAATCAGAAGAGCGATTGGAGTCCAGAAGATTGCCACCAGCTCCAAACAAATCAGTCGAGAGCAAGGCCATAATGCATGTACGGCTTTACAATTTGCGCCACTGTCTTTTTCATGATACAAGGCCAATAAACAAAGCAATGGCAACATCTCCGATGCTTATCTACTCAATTTGAAAGGAGGTGAAGCTATCCTTTAAAAGCTTACATTCACTAGCTTGTGGGCTAATCTACTTCGTTTAGACAATTGTTTCCATGCACAGCATTTAAAAAGCCATGCTATTACCCAATTACATTTGATGTGAATTTGTGTCTGGTTATATTGATACAGTGAACTATCATGATTGATGCGTAGTGTTTGCCCAAGTATTTCAGAAATGTATCAGAAATATATAGTGAATTCAAGATAATTCGACATATTTCGAAAAAACCAAGATCTCAACGGCAATAAATTATGTGGAGGTAGAAGAGTACGTTTTGCTGTTAAAATACTCGTCGCAATGTTTGAGCATGCAAACAAGGAGGATGTAATTAATAAAAGGGTATATAATAGAGATGCTATAAAGATATAAAATATAGCATAGGATATCAAAATGTGAATATGCTTCCAGCTACCTGTTCAGTGGTATCAAATTTCTGTAACGACAGACCCATCCATCTATAAAACCCGTTGGCCCCTTGATAACTTCATTAATCTGTATCTCACGAAACCATCATTTCCATCATGGACATGCAGTCATTTTCAAATCCGCCTGCAGATTTCCCACTGTAGAACGTTGATTCTTTTTATCGGTAAAAGAAAAGTCAGAGAGTCTTGGACTGAAAATCCATACGCGAAGCTGTATATAACCCCTTCATTTTTGAACTCCGATGCTTGCGATGCCTTTTTTCTGTCCTAACCACCTGGCGTGTTTCCGGTTGAATGGTAATATCATCCGGAGCTTCGATTTTCTCGTCATCTTCCATTGTGATGGGAGCATTTGGGTTCACATCTCCACGACCCAATATTATTGGAGCTGGATCTCTCCTTGGCGTTAGCATGCTTCCAATGAATGCAAGAGCATGCTCCCATAACTTCGGTGGTTTCGGTAATGACGCAATGTTGCCAATCTTTGATAGCTCAAACAACTCGGGCGAAACATCTTTCATTGTAGGTAGATTGACCCAAACATATTCCTTGGAGTTGTGAATGTGCCCGTGAACCGTTAGGGGGTAAAGCTCTTCGGGGAATACAAATGGTTGTCTGATGACCATCGGCCTATAAGCCGGTATGAGGAGATGAAAGCGAGCATTTATCCCCGATTTGTCGAGGCGTTTACGCATGAATAACATCCATGTACATAAAGCGTGGAGGTTCTCAGACATGCCGACGAAGTTACTCGGTACAGGCTTGTTCTGAACAATATCGTGGAATTCTCCATGCCAGTCGGTATCTGGATGATAGAGAAAATAAAGGTGCTCCGCATCACCACCATATACACTAGCCGCCTCTTTTCGAATATATTTATCGACATGCTTTGCGAACTTATCAGGGGCAGCGAGTCCGGTTTGCGCTTCGAGTTCGCTGTAAATCTTCAGTCCGATCTCCTCGAGACCCGAAGAACCTTGCAATACTTCCATAAAGCATGCAACAATATTCGCCCCGACCAGAAATGTTTGGAACATATTCAGCCAATCCTTATTTTTCAAATATCGGTTCATTCCAGACGCAAATGTTTGCACTTCAGGAAGAATCGACTCCATTTGGTTTCTGAGGGCTACCCCATTTTGGTATGTCGTCCATCCTTCCGACAGGTTTTTTGCAACGCCGGAGACTTCGGTGAGGACTCCAGGAAACCGAAATATAGTTTCGAGGGGCAGAGGTATAGCGGGGGATGCTGATCTCGAAGCCGATAACTTTTTCGATCCCGAAAAGAGCCTTTCGATGCCCATTCTGTCGAGTGGCTTACGCCAAATTGTAATTTGCACGCAGGCAACTGTTTCCAATAATAACCCAAGTCAAAACAGTCGGACGGAAGTAGAGAGATTATGGATGTTTCGAGTAGTTCAATAGATATGAGGAATAGTATTGCGTGTGGTCAAGATGTATGTAAAACTAAGTTGAAGACTTTGAATGTTAGTCAGAAGAGAGGCACAGGAGAATTCGATGAACTTACGATTGGTAATTGCTAAGATGGAACTGAAATGGAAGGTAAATATTTCATAGAAGAAAGTGTAATTAAAAGGAGAATCAGTTCACTATTCATCTGTTTCACCCAGGGGCACAAGTATTCATGTTGCGGTGAGAGTCTTCCAGGTTCTTTTTCCGAAATGATTCTATCGCAAATCTGACGCGGGGCTGCAAAAGCACAGATAAAATAAAAAAATGGAATGTTTACCTTGGGACTGCAAGATGGTAACGAGGGGGAATAAATGAAATGGGGAAAAACCTAACTCTCCAATAGCAATATCTTTGATAATGCGCCTTGCAAATCAATAGGGTTGTGCAGGCAACATTAATATGATTGTCAACGTAGTCGGCAGTCAGTGGTGATTTTATGAAGGGGTAATCCTCTCCCTAGTAATTGGAGTTAAGCCATTTTAGGTTAGTGTATATGTACACGTAGGGAAGCTAAGCTCGGCCCGGAACATTTTATTCTCGCTAAGCACTAAATCCTATCATTTTAGGTATATATACTTTAATTTGGTACCCCTCAGCATCAAACAGCACAAACATCTTTGATGGTCTAACGGTCATGATTTCCGCTTGTCAAGTAACGTGATTCTTGGATCACGTGATTCGCGGGAGACCGGGGTTCGACTCCCCGTCAGAGAGTTACGTAAGCAATTCCTGGAATTCATCTTCTCAATTTCAAACTTTTGTCATTCTTTTTTTCTCTATCTCGATTGAATTCGAATTTTATTCACTCCCATTCGAATTTTTTATCATTTTTGTTCAATAAAAGTGGCATCAAGTGGGGTAAATGGAGGGGCTAATCGATAGCCTTGGCACCTGTCTAATCGATAAACTAATATGGAGATTGTTTGAGGTGTTCGCATTGTAAGTATGTATGTTCGTTGGTTTTGACTCATTGAGTGGGTTTTGAACATTGAAATATTTGAATCTGCATATTTCTATCATAGGAATTTGATTTGTCGAGATGAGTTGGGACTTTGAGAGTGCTTGATAAGATCAAGAGAATGCGAAGTTTCCATTCGTTGAGATAAGTTGATACTTTGACAGTTTTTCCAAATCTCCTGGACTATCAATTCATAAGTTCACCATATAAGTAGTGGATACGCTGCACTATCATATCTATTCGCTTTCATTCAATTCCTAAACCCCTCACTCCTCAACCACTACCCTATCCAAATCAAACTCTGCCTCTCATCCTACCTTATCCACCAGACACCAAACATTCCCACATTTCAACAACGACTCAATTACAAAGTTACAAACCCACTATAATAATGTTAATTACCCCTCCATCCATCTCACTTCCTAGCAGTGCACAAACCCTTTCACAATCGTCACTACAATTTCATCTCAACTCAGCAAATCAAACTCCAAAATTTCAACCCTCATAATATTGATCCCTAGACCCTTGAATTCGGTATTCAAATAACACCGAATCTTACAAGCTATCAGTTTTGTCACTTTCAAATCAGCAAATCCACCCCGCCCTTTCATCCTTCCCGCTCATTCCACCTCTTCTCCTGCTGCCGTCTCCTCATCTCCCACCCGCCTTCAAAACCTAAGCCCTACTTCCTCAGTAAATCCCCACCACTTCTCTTGAATAGCAGGTTATCGGCAAGACAAATCAACTCAACTCACAATCTATAATGCACCGACTTACAACCCGAAGAGCAATTCAAAACTGCAATCATTGTGGTCGAAGTCTGGCACTGGTGCAGTGTTCATTCTACTGTATCAACATCAAAATCAGATAACTACATTTTTATTAACTTCATTCCAAAACTATGCATTCCCGTTGCCATCTATATAACTCTGCTGGCGCAGCTGAATGTCCCTAAATACCTCGAGTACTTCATTGGTACTACCACCAAGTTACTTGAATTTCAAATATACATTACCATTTTTACTTTAGTAAAGTGATTAACCGATCTGCTTAATTTAAACAAACGCGACATAAATTATGTAGAATTCCGATGACAGCTATGAGCACAAATACACATACATATGCAAATCCCCATACTTCAAGCACTCACGGCACTCAGTCTAGGACTCAACCCTTTCACAACATACCATACACATTATACTCGCACAACCCACTCAAACCATGCATGCATACATGCATATATGCACATACCCATAATCTTATGATCCATCTGTATCTTCCCGCACATGCATCCATTTAATTATTCATCTCAAATCAATTTACTTCCACTGGGCCAGCCCCATTCCTATATTCATATCCGCTTCGCTTTACATTCGCTACCCCATCACAAATGCTGATAGCCTCTCGACATACATAATACATACAGCATGCAATACCCCCAGCCCTATTACACTCCCATATTCTCTATCAAGTCAACCATCATATCATCCTCATCCAAAATCAAGTGCAAGTTCACCTCCAACTTAATCTCAACCACGTACAAGTATTATCCCTCACCCCACCCCCACACTCTACATACTACCCACATTCCACTACTACCCATCACCAAAAACATCCATCCACCATGCAAAGTACAAGACACAAGACTGACGATCCAAATATCCCGCATATCGTGTTCTGCATGCATACAATTGATATTATCTTGTACAACTCCAACCATCTAATTTTCACTTTCATTACCATTTTCATTGCATTCATAATCCAATCTCTAATCAAAACCCCCTCACTCATTGCAATTACCTCCAGCACATCTGTATCACAAAATCACCAGTTTTTTTAATAATCATCATATAAATTACTTCCACTCAAATCTCCCCGGATGCTAAAACAAATGCATGTAACGACAGTATTGGTTGCCCTTAAAACCTCTTGCCTCAAATTAACACCCTCAGCCAATTCTATATACGAATATAAATTCAAAGCAAACAAACTCCCACTCTTCCAAATTTCCCCTCCTAATCTTTTTTGCAATATCATTCTTCCTAACTCTAGACTGAATGCGGATTCTATGTGCATGCCACCATCCACTCGAGATGAAACCAAGAGAAAACTAAAAAGTGTGTACCTCGAAAATGCTAATCCAGCAAGCCACCAATGAGATGAAGTTCCTGAAAGCCATGTCTTTCCTTGTAACCTAACAAAATGAAGAATTATTCCTATGTTCCCAAGCTAACCACATATACAACCATGTAAGCAATGCATCGCCATCGTTCTAAAAAGCAAAATCGGCATTATATAAGACGATCACCAAGAAAATGTCATCAAAGCCGGGTTTAATGCCAGAGGTAGAAGCAGATGACTGACAGTGACGGTGGCCATAGGTAAAATAGCCACAAAGTCTTTTATGCGCCAATCAAATGGGACGAATGAAGCAGTAGCAAGAATAATCATGCCAATTATTCCGACGATGGAGAAGATCATCGAAAACTTAAACTTCTTCAAAACCTTCGGTACTTCAATAAAGAAGTTACTGAACTCGGCTTCTTTAGATGTCGCACCCCAAGTCATATCGATTTCAAACATATGTGCCAACAGTGCCTGTGAGACGTGAAGAGAAAGACCTCCAAGGAAGATGCAAAGCATAAAGGTCCACTTGAAGTTCTCGTAGAGTGAGTACCCAAGACTTCGTTCGCCGATTCTGTACCGCATGACGGCCAAAGCAATGTTTCCAAGACCATTGAATACGATGACGATAGAGAACCAGACTTTCCAGGAGTCAACATAATATTTGTCGAGATAGCCATTGAACCACCCGATAGCGAAATAGTTGGCTGTAGTCATGATCCAGGCAGCTCCGATGGCATAATAAGTACCGATGTAAGAGATAATAGTGACCTTTGATGTAAATCTAATGTTTGAAAATAAAAAGCTTCGGAAGAGTGGAGTAAATGGTCCCTTGTAAAACCATTTACGAAGTGGGTGGAAGAGAAGCTCATTGCAACCTTCATTCGTTAGCCAATGATATTCAAAGTCGGATGTGGGGGTAAAACTGTACCGTATGCATATTTCTCCCACCGAGCAAGCTCATCATACACAGTCAAAGATACGCCTTCCTTAAATCCCTCACCAGCCCATGCAGCTAATCGAATGGTATATCCATTAACTTGGAGACGAAGAGACATATCAAAATCCTCGGACACGTGGGACTCTGACCAAAACTTCTCATAACCATCCTCATCCACATATGACACCTGTTGAATTGCAGACCATCGTAAGATGGCATTGTGACCAACAAAAGGGGCTACATCACCGTTCGATACAGTATATCGAATAGCAGTATAAATCAAATTTGTAAAAAAGGTGATTCCGTTCTCAAAGTAGGTATTCACGACCTGCATGACTCCAGACGAGAATTGCATAATACCGACTTCAGGGGATTGTTCCATCTCCGAACAAGCATCAAGTAGGCAATCTACAGGGACACGGGTATCCGAATCGACTTGATTTCGTTAGCAAATTGTATGGTGCGATACAAAGATTGAATACTTACTTAGGAGGATGTAGTCGCCGACACGAATGTTACCGTCGGCCCATGCTCTTCCGTTATCGTCGAGAGCTTCCTTGAGACATCGTTCGTATGCCTGAGCCTCATCTGCTTGGGTCCAATCTAATGGTCGCTTGATATGAGCTAATTTTTCCTCCACCATGCAAGATATGTGCAAGGCGAAGTTCATGTTCGAAGCCTACGCCAAAATTGTTAGTATTGCTTAGACACTGTGCTCGAGTTATGAGATTGTGGAGTTCATCGGATTATATCATGGCTTACTTTCTTGACTATGATCGAGTTAGCAATAAAACGTCTATTTGGACGATGGTATCTTACATTTTCCTCTTCTTGTGAAGTTATCGCCATGTTTTGGCCGAGCAACCCATCCAATACTGTGATCGGCATAAAAGTCGATTCTGGCTCGGCGTTCTTCCTCGTCAATGATTTGAAGACCATCGTCATTAATAAACATGTTGGCAGAACCGCCTTGTAATTCATAAGTGGAGATAGCCTGCTTGATGGATTTGACCGTCGGAGCGATGACGGAATATAATCCTTCCTTGTAAACAGGGCATTGAATGGTTATATGCGGGAGACTTGTGTTTTGTATCCGGGGCGGTGCTTTTGCAGAATAAAATTTTGAATTGATCGTCATTTGTCGAACTGGGCCAAAAAGCTGAGCCAAACAACCGATAATCACTTGGGCAAAAAAGAGGGTGAAAAATATCTGGACGGGAGTCAAGACGAGTAATGCAAGACGACTGTAGTCGTGGTCTACATCCGTCTCAATAGCAACCTGTCGGAAACCAGCCCCTAAAGTTGTTATAATGAGAACGAGAGTCAAGGATACCAAAACAGTATTCTGTAGATGGATTTCTCGCTTCTCTAGTATAGGCTCTCCACTCTCTTCATCAACCTCATAACTGGCAATGTTGGGGTCTTTCTTTTCGTCTTCGTCTGGTTCTCCGGTCTTCCATACCAATTCCATCAATTCTTTCTCAATAGCCTTGGCACGTGGCACCAGGTGTAAAGCTTCGTCATCCCACACCACCAGCAGAGCTTCAGACGCTACAAACGCGGCGAATTGAAGTTTCCTTGCACGAGGGAGATCTTCGACTGTTGGTAGGATTTGTATTCTGAGTCCATTGAGAAGGGGAACATCCACGGCATCGGGTGACCACTGAAGGAACGTTTTGATCACTCGTGAATTCACCGTCATAGCACACTTGATAAGTTAGTAACGCAACCTCCAATTCGAGCTTTTGTTCTTACCTGAACATTTAGAGCTGCACAAGCTGCAGCGAAAGGAGATGAACCCAATTGTGGCGGGCAAGCCATGTAAGTATTTCTCGATTTCCTGAGAAGAACACCTTCGATTTCTCCACTTCCGTCACTGACCCAAAGGTGTGAGCATTGTTGCTGGTACAAGTAGTTCACCATAACCTCATGTTTGATGTCGTCTAGGAAAGTTGCGCTTTGTGTTGAGCGGTTTGAAAAGGAGTTCCTTGACGATGAGGTAAATCGCGAGGTAGGTGGTTGAAGCTCCATCAAGCCATCAAACATCGGTGACTGCTCAATTTTCTCGGACATCGTTGGAAGAGGTGGTGTTGTTTCCTTCTCAGGCTTCTTAGCCTTGAAGTACCCCCCGATACCCATTGCAGCAGTGTTTCTGATGTTGGCTCTGCTCAAGTTGTGTTTGGAAGGGAAAATAGGAGATTTGTTCGGGGTCGATTAAAGTGAAATAAGGCAAAATGATAAAATGTAGTACTTGTAGAACGAAAGTCTGTTGCTGGGAAAGTTAGAAAGAAAGTACACAAAAGAGAAAAAGTATTGACAGTCACTAATGCATATGACTAGCAAAGGTTGAGCAACAATTTGAAGTGGTGATACCTACGGTGAGCCGACCAGGATAGTTCGAAGTCGCTGATATTGAGGTTGGAGATGTTAAATGAGTCTATGTCCGACGACAAAGATATAAGGAAGGTATTTCTGACGGGGAAAGTAAACAACGAATGTAACAAACCTCTACCGGAGAAGGAGCGTAGGTCGAGATGAATGATTGTGATAGAAATTGTTGAAATGTAAAAGATAGTAGGAAGGGTCAGCTTGATGAAGCAGTGAGATGACAAGTACCAACGAGGACTTGATCCGGGACGAGGGTATGTGCAGAAGGTAGGATGAACGAGAAGGGACCAGAGCAACGGAACCTTATACAGGGGTATGAGTTATTTTGCCTCTCGTATCTAGAAGATGATAGGCTTTTTCGGATATCTTTTTTGGCGTGGACCCTTAGTGAAAAGCGGACTGTTCCTATTTTGGCCCCTCGAGGCTTGTAGCAGTGAATAATAGCTTCCTGCAGGTCAGTAGATCCCGGTGTTAATATCGTTATGCCTTGAAGTAAGTGTAAATTGAAATTGTTCGTGAAATACACTTGGTAGTAATCTTGAAAAGTCTCAGAAGCGTCAATAGTGTCAACTTCCGTCCCTCTCCTGATAGAAAATGGCCCGGACAAAGGTCAATCGCTAGGAGGATTCAACAGCAAATCTTTACTCCGAGCGTGGTAAGTATGTCCTGGTTTTTGTACAATACTGATACAAGATGTGTACAATGTGATACAATCAAATGGAATTTACCTGTTGAATTGAGAGTATAATAATTTTGTGCCTAGTATTTGGCATAAACACCAACAGTAAGCTGGACGAAGACGATGTTGATTTGCATTCACGATAACTTTGAAGAGCTAGAGAGTTAGAGAATGGATACATTTGGTAGTAATTTCTGCTTTCAATCTTCATGTATATGATCTGAAGACTTGCTTCTGTAGGTATAGCTTGAATAAAAGTTGTATTGGATTTAATTAAATGTTTTGGTAGAAAATGATTTAGTTGTAAAGTAAAAATTAAATTTCATATTAAAAAAGATTTTGATAGAAGAAAATATTTCTTCTCCTGCTCTAGTAGATTACTAGCTTTACCCATATTTAGTAGTAAGTACAATTTGTGGTACTGCAAGGTACCTACCTACCTGTAGGTACCGGATGTACTCTTGGCCTGGTAGCTTCCTTCTCTCTGCTACGAGCATTTATACAAAATTTCCCTATTTATACCATTTATCCAACAATAGAGAACTTTTTACATCCGTCCGGGTCAATTTTTATACTTAGATTGGTAGATCTACATATAGCACTTACCTATGTCCCTATATGATATCAGTTCTGATCTCCCGAAGCCGGTGAGAGGAGAGGGTAAACAAAGTAGGAGCTAATATTTGCTCTAAATCTTCCATCCACCTTCCTTACTAGTTCTAGTTGCAATTGGTACTCACAATAACACACACCTACCTGTGCCAAGTTTGGTGGCTTTCTAAACATCAACGGAAAACATCATCTCATAAATTTGAAATAAATATTACTAAGTATTCGATTCACACAAATAAATCTACTTTACGAGATACCTAAGTCGGTAGTCAGTCATATCTTCATCACCACATCAACAGCAACGAACTTCCAAATACGAGATGTTAGAATCCTCATGAAACATTGTACTTAAAATCGAGTTCGTAAAATAGCGAGGACTTTTATGAAATAAGGTAAAATCGAGTACAATCTCTGATGGGAAATCGCACAGTATTTCCACTTCTCACTCACCTTTTTTTACCGGTTTTGGTCAAAAGTCCTCGCTGATTTACATCGAGATTAGTCAGGAACACATTCAACTTCAATCTATTCTCCGAGAATAATTGCGCCATAAGTGGTAAAGAAGAGTGACCTATTCGAGGATTGAGCATGCACAGACAAGTCCGCCTACAAACTTTACACTCCAGAGCTTCAAAAGATTTTCAAGCTATATCAGTAGCAGTAGTATGTCTTGGATGTCCCTTTCTTTCCATCTAGCCTACTAGGTACGTATGCGTGTTTACTTGACTACTAGCGTTAGAAGGGACTGATTTTCCTCTGGTTTTTTTTATTATGATTTGGATAAATCTTGTTGGTGGTCTTCTCAGTTTACAAACATACGTATTATTGCACACTGATCAACATCTGGATTATCACAGGAAGATCTTTGTGATAACAAGGGCTCCCTAAATCTAGCTGGATTGCCCAACGTACCTAGCAAGCTGCAAAATAAACACCCCTGGCCGAGCTGAAGAAGTGTTTTCTGGCTCGCTCGGGATTGCATCAATCGGCCATTTGATATTACAAACGGTGTTCAATACCGTTGTACGGCATTGAACGCATGACGAATCCCGAACATAGTATATCTACTCACACGTTTACAAAAAGCTACACTGTACATGGGTTCGGCTACGTACATTGATAAGCCCTATCACATTGTTACTCTAGTCATCGCTGGGTACATAGTACTGTGTGCACTATCATCAAAGAGGGGTTTAATCACGCCACTATTATCATGGGCCAACGGCGGTGAGTTGATATCCTTATAGTTTACTTCTACATGGAAACTTCATTCTCGGTTGAGGTAGCCAACAGCAATGGTATATGCCATGATAGGCAGCGAATGTGGTAAATTTGGTGAAAGTGCTAGGAATATATCTTATGCAACCAAATTGACAATCCCACGCGATAGTGGCCTACCAATTGTGTAAGTATACTTGTTTACGGGTCTTCAATATTACTCTGTCATGAATACCCCAATCGTTTCGAGGTCAGATATAGTGAATTCATCCATCGTCAAGTGGCACAAGATACAGAGGTACCAAACTATTAAGTCAGCGTCAACTTTCTATGTTTTTGGACACACAGAATACCGAATGTTTCTAGAATGGCTTCGTATTAGTACCCCATGGATCCTCTAGTATCAAGCTAAAATGAGGACTTTATCTCACCAAACACATATCGTATCTTGTGGACGACGCCGTCAATATCCGAAAGATCTCTGATCCTGCGGCATATATGAGCTTTCAAGCCTCGGTATTATTCTACAGCACAGAGCTCAGCCCAAATTTTATATTCCTTCGGATGTGTATTACTGCTCAATTGAGCAGCTAATGAACAATATTGTAAAATTTCTGGACAAATCCGGCAATATTTGAAGCGCCAAATAGAAAGTCTTTTACTACCTTTGCAACCCTATATAGTTATTATCTATCGATGCTGATATGCACGAGAGTCATTACCGTTGCATATTGATCCGCCAATCAATACCACATTTGCTGCTACACTACAATATATCTATATATACTGTCCGACACCCAAGCTTTTGCATCCCACGTGTCTCAATGATGCGATATCTTTACATCACGGCTAATCCCAGATATCAACTTGTTATTTTTGAAGTTTCGAGGGTGGTTACTCCAATGGGGTAGCCAGCTAAGAAGCATACTATCGAAGTCGATGTTTGCCTACTGAATGCATTTACGAACTACGAATAAAACATACCGATACATTAGCTTCACGACCTTGTTGTCTGGCTGGCTGCCTCATGCGCTGCGTGCACATACATGCTCGACGTCTACTTCAATCGACATCTTTGAACCGAAGTCGGAGACCAGGGCCAGGATCTGAGATTCAGGGATTGGATTATTGGTAACACATGCATGCATTCTAAAATTTCACATAAAGCAGATCTTAACAAGAGAAAAAAGACACGAAAGCCATGTCCGCAGTCACTATATTCCGATGCAAGATAACCCATCTGGTGGTCTTGCGCTTACTACCGTGTTTTATCATGCAGTATTCGAGAGACTATTATTTTGGGGATATGCATCCTAGCACCGACAACCAAGGTTTGCCACTTTGCATTTCAGCATACTGTATATACGAAGTACATATACGAGGTATAGTAAATAGATTAAACGTTATGCGGAAGCAAGCAGCTAAGTCGACCTGAACCTTGAAGAGAATGAACTAAATGTACGTGAGACGAATTGAACGTTCAGATGCCAGAAGAGGTCACGGATGCAGCAAGCAGGAAGTAGCATTCAAGTGAATTTCGAAAGGCTGCATAATCAGGGAAGATAGCTGGATGCTGCTTTGACATATAACCTTCGTAAGGTTAGGGACAGCCAAAGTTAGGGTACTATGCTTGCATGGTATTAATTAACTGGTATCTATGTATAATTTTGAGCCCAGAAGCGAGAACATCAGAGAACTCGAAGTCTGTGCAAATCGTCGTAAGCATCGTAGTTCTCAGGTTCGGCTGGAAAGAAGCCACAGCCCCAGTTTTGTTTTCCGCGGGTCGATCTGATCTTCTCGCTTGAGGAGTCGCTAATCTTTATTTCATCATACAGTGATGTTTAGGTGGAATTGTTCGGATGAATTACTGTGGGTTTACTGTATGGTAGATTAGACGATGAAGATTATGAGATGGGATGAGATGGGATGGTAGGTTTCAATATGCCGCGAATATACTGTAGCTACCGGTAATTTCTATCTAGTAAACACTCACTAAGATATTAGTCGCCTGTCGTATACGTATTTCCTTCTTAATTACCGATACCCACGGTTGTTTATAATCATCCGGATGATATAGCCTGTTTAATACCGGCACAGACGTAGACCTAAGCAACAGGGTTTTATGACAGTATAGTAGCTCGCCATTTGACGTTTCTGGGAATAGGGTCAATGGATCCGTGGACTAGCTTGGGGGTTTGATTTAAAGGCTTCGTATCTTCCAAGTTCTTTTTTCAGAAGACTATGAACTAACCCCTACCTAACAACGGTATTGGCGGTAGCATACGCGTTCTTTTATATAAGCGCTTGGGTGCAGAAAGTTCGTAATACGTTTTCTTTTGTTGTTGGTATTGGTATTGTTTTGATTAGATAATGGATCACTTAGCTTCCGGAGAAAACTTGGAAGCCAAGCAAACTTGAAGGGGAGAAAAGGATTAATTTTTATATACACGTGTAATAAGGAAATGGTTATGGTATTGACTGTATGGCTTACTCGTGGTGGATGGATTAGAATTGAGAATTAATGATATGGTAAATGTGGTATTGGTGTGGTATGCTTGACATTCTTGGGGGTGTTGGAAATAGTGTATGCAGCTGGCCGTAGCGGATGTTAGAGATTGTAGATAGGTAATTAGGTAGGATTTAATACCGTATACTACGTTTAATTGATTTCATGCTGTGAATTGAATATTCTCAGCTGCGGAAAAAATATCCATAACATCGGTAACCCCAATTTACCAATTATAATATCCTTCTTGCTCGGGGAAATGGAAATGGAAATGGAAATGGAAATGATAGGCCACGAGAAGATGGAATTAATAAATTTGATTTGATTTAATCTGATTTATCAAATAAGTACCTACAAGTGTGCCACTTTACGTATACTGTATCTAGACTCATCAAATTCATATACTCAAACGGGTTTGGAAGATGAAGTAATAAGTACGGGTATTGTACCGGCCCGGCATAGTAGTGAATTTTAGTGTGGGGGAGGACGGGAATAAAAGATCTTCAACAGGGACAGGGATAGGGATAATTATGACTAGGGTTCTGGATTTCCCCGATTGATAAGATGTTGTTTTTCTTAACGCTAAAAATGCCAAGAAAGATGAGGGCTTGAAAGGCTTTTTTATATTATTTTCTCTTCACATTTATAGTCAGGTACGGTTGAATGGTGAAACGATAGATTCAACGACTATACTGGTTGATAGCTTACCAGCTGGAGCCTCATAATAACGTTGTGTTGATAGGATGGATGCACTTTATTGCAATAACAACAACAACAACAACAATAACAATAACATCATCATGATCAACAAATACTACGTTTTGTTATGTATCTTGGTGGATTTAAGATCAACTAGTAAATATACGATATACAGTATACAATATAAGTTGTTACCTCTTTTGGATAGATAGGTACTAAGGTAGATATGCAGGTCGCCGGTTTGTCCTTCTATACACACCACAATATAATTGTAAATTTCCACCAATTTTGGGGAAGTTTCTTAGTATGTGTGTTCTTCTGTTTGTACTATGGAATTACCTAAATTTAAGAATTTTCGTTCTCATTAGTGTGATATGAATGGTGTTGTTTACTCTTTCCTTCCTTTCTTTTATTTCTTATTTCTTGGTTATTGGTCAAATGTACTACCTACCTATTTACCAAATTTTTACGTTCTATTATGATACTGTAAGGTACAAGGAATCAAAAAGCATATCTCGGTCACTACAATTTCTAGAGCAGATCATTTCACCTTACCCTACTTACTCACTCACTCGCCACCTTCTACAGCTATCAATACATACCTAAATACCTTACCAAGGTACCTAATACCTTTAGATACGAGTACCCAACTAATGCAAGATCCAAAGGCAGCTGAATAGAATAGGTTCTCATCTTCCGCAAGTCAAATTATACAAACCCAATCATCACAATACTATACTTCTTGAACAAGTATAGATCTTTCTTCTTAATATAGACTTGCCAATCAATTTCATCTTAACCTTCTATGATCTCCTCCTGAAATCCTACTTCTATCTGTCTTGCATCATCTGCAATACCCAAAGTCCAAGCGACAACTATCCTGGTTGTGAACAGCAATTTCTCCTCCTTCGTTTTTTCTCCATTTTTCACTCTCACATCTGGTCAACGATATTTGTTTCTGGAAAGTAAAATAGATTATACAATTGTTTCGCAGCTTATCTTTCTACCCTCTTTTACTTGCTACATTCATACAATTAATATCTAATTTCTTCGTTAAATAATTCCTCTCCATCTCTCACTATTTGATCCGATCCACGAAAATGGATCACCAGCAGCATTCGCACAGAGGCCGGACTTCTGGCATATCAACAGCCACCACACCAGTACGATCTGGTTCCCCCGATAGCAGACATCATAATATGTTCGAGGAAATAACGCCAAGCACAAGTCACCATCAAGGAAACCATACGTTCTCCACACCATTTACATCTCGACCCGGATCATCATTTGGTTCTTCATCTGTGATACGCACTCCATACTCCGCACGATATTTCCACTCGCGGAGAGTGAAGAAGGGCGAAGTAGATCAACCGTGGAAATTGAATAAGGACCCGAAGGAGAAATGGGTTACTATCATCCCAATTCTTGGCTTGATAGCAGGTCTTGCAATTGCGGGTTTCTTGGTATATGATGGGATATCGTCGGTGGTTCACCATAAATATTGTCCAGTCTTGGATGAAGACTGGTCCAATGGTATAGATACCAATATTTGGACCCAAGAAGCGGAAGTGGGTGGATTCGGGTAAGTTCTGATTCAAATCTGCAAAGTGAAGATCCTTGCTAATAGAAAAATGTAGCAATGGTGAATTCGAACAAACGACATTAACTGACGAAAACGTATACATTCAAGATGGAAAACTCATCATCAAGCCAACCCTACAAGATGCGACACTTATCGAATCCAATAATGTCATCAATCTCACAGCAGATGGAACATGTTCATCCGATCTTCTTAAAAACTGCGTTTCAATCACCAACACTACCGCCGGAACTATCATCCAGCCCGTCAAATCAGGGAGAATCAACACCAAAAAAGGAGCAACTATCAAATATGGCCGCGTGGAAGTGACCGCACAACTACCAGCCGGCGACTGGTTATGGCCTGCAATTTGGATGTTACCCGTGAACGATACCTATGGCCCGTGGCCGCTCTCCGGTGAAATCGATATTGTGGAATCCAGAGGCAATAACCATACCTATGCACAAGGTGGCAACAACATCGTCTCATCTGCACTACATTGGGGACCTGATTCAGCAAACGATGCATGGTGGAGAACAAACGTAAAGCGTACTGCTTTACATACCACTTTCGCCGCCACGACCCACACATTCGGACTCGAATGGTCTCAAAAATACCTATTCACCTACATCGATAGCAAACTTCTTCAAGTCCTCTACACGAATTTCGACGAACCTTTATGGGAGCGTGGACAATTCCCCATTTCCGATAGTAATGGCACAAGAATCGTAGATGCGTGGAGTCAAACAGGACGAGATCAAACACCATTCGATCAAGAATTTTACTTGATACTAAATGTAGCGGTAGGAGGCACGAATGGATGGTTTGATGATGGGAAGAGTGGAAAACCCTGGGTGGATGCTAGTGATACTGCGAAGAATGATTTTTGGAATTCGAGGGATCAGTGGTATCCAACTTGGACGGAGAATGATCAGGGTCAGATGAAGATTAGTAAGGTGAGGATGTGGCAGCAGTGTGATGGGGATGAGGGGAATTAGGTTTGGGAGTGGATGCTTGGTTGCTGATAAGCGGATGGGAGATGTGTCTAAAGGGTGTGGTTCATATACTGGCGCTTGGGATTTGATTTATTTGTGAAATTGTTAAAGAATGGTTGCTACGTTGTGAGTATCTGAGAATAGATACAAAGAATGGGAGATAGGTTTTAGGTGATGGATGAGTTAGATGATTTGGCTTTCTTTCCTTTGTTACAGGTACGGCTCTTCTAATTTCATCTTACAATACTAGAGATGAATGGATATGGGCTGGATGCGATGCGATGTTCCTTAGGGTAGATCATGGTAAATATTAATTGAGATTTTAAATTGTCTTGCATTTTCCGATCGTGGTTATATTTTGACAATAGCTCAGCCAAACCAAATCAGTGAATGATATTATCTCACATCACATAGTAAACTCACAAGCAAAGTGCATCTTGGAGGGGAAAAAGGCACACCGTTAAATCCTTGGCTGGAAGATTTCTGACTACAGTCCACCAAGGTATACACAACATCCACACTAAACTACAATGCGCTATCTAAATCTCTCGTCATCCATCCATCGCATGCATCATCATCACCATCCCATCCAGCACCTCCTTGCTATATGCGTCACTGCCCACTACCAATGCCACTGCCAGCTTCAATCCCACCCCCCAACTCATATATACAATACAGCATAGCATGTATGTACATCTCGTCATTTCTCATTTTGTTCGTCTTTCTCATTCTCAACTTGAATGCACACCCAAGCAACCCATAATCCCCACCCTCGTTTTTTTTTCCCTCTGTCTGCATCTCATACCAATCATCTCGTATCATATCTTTTTTGCTCCACTCTGCCAACCACACTACCAAACGAAATATCTACCCCCACCCCAGCACCTTTCCCATCCCAATCTATCCTCTCTAATTCTTTTCCATCCATCATCCACCCTCCATCCACCACCCAGCACCCCCTCCCCAAAACAAAAGAAAGTCAAAACCAAAAATAACCCCCAACCTCAACCCACAAATCCATCCACTCAAAATCTAATTTTCTTTTCCGAGTTCAAAACAACATCGAACCAACCAACTCAGCAATTCATAAACCCTCTTTCATCAACCTTTGAAAAATCGCCTACACGGAGAGAGCCTACGACTTTGATGCGAAGCGTATATCATGTGAGGAAGAATCTACTCAAGTGGAATACCTTCGTACTCCGCGAATCCCAACGCAAGGTTCATGTTTTCTATTTCCACTCATTAGTTTTGTTCCATTAAAAAGTATGCCAGGGAAGCCGTGCAAGAAGGAGCGGGATGAAATGGAGAGAAAAAACATACGTAAACACTGCGTGGCAGCCCCCTTCAACAAATTATCAATCGTAGCACAAACCACGACTCTCATCCCAGAACTATGCACACCAAATCCACCAATTTCCACACCATGTTTCCCACTAATCGCCTTAACAAGCGGTGCTTCCCCAGTAATCTTCACCAATTTCTCGCCTGCATACCTTTCTTGATAAAGATTTCTAATATCACGACTTGTCATTTTCTCCTTGAGGGGAATCGAAATCGTGTGATGAATTCCCTGGAACCAGACTGCGACGTGGGGAATGAATGCGACCGGTGTACCTAATTGGTTGCTGATTTCCCGCTCGTGGATATGGTCTGTAAGAGAATAGGGAATGAGATTACCAGTGAGGTTTTCAACATCATTCTTGGGCGATGGCTTAGTACCAGCTCCCGAGTATCCAGAGACACCGAAAACTGTTGGTTGACCGCCAAGGAATGGTACCAATGGGGCTATTCCAAGTTGAGCTGCTGTGGCATAACAACCTGGATTTGAGATTCTGGTCGCTTTGGCAATATCGGATCGGTTGACTAATTCTGGGAGACCATATGTCCAGCTACTATCAAAACGATAATCGGCGGAAAGATCAACAATAACGCTGTTTTGAGGACCCTTGCCTTTGTTGACAGCATCAACAAAAGGTTTACAGACTCCGTTTGGAAGCGCCATAACCCAGCAATCAATTTCACCACTTTCTTCCATTCTGCGTACATCTTCAGCAGAAAGGTTTTCATAGGTGATATCCCGCTTCTCATAACCCTTCAACTTTTGGCCTGCGAGTTCACGCGATGAAACGTGTCGAAGATCCATGTTGGGATGAGAGTTAAGGAGGTTGATTAGAGCTTGTCCAGTATAACCTCTAGCACCGATCAAAGCAACCTTGGCGGGTTGAGTATTGGATGAGTTCTTGGCGCCGAAAGGAGGGTTTGGGTTGGTTGTAGTAGCATATCCTCGTGCAGAGTCGATAGAAGACAAGGCTCGAGTTGAGTTTACGATAGGACGAGCTGAAGTGGAGAAAGCTCGAGCTGCCTGCTTGAGACCATGTTGACTTGACATGGAAGCACTCATGCCAGATGCAGCTCTAGCTGCCCGATGGAGTCTAGCCTCCAGGTTGGAATCTCCAAGCATGGATCTACCGTGAGTAGTAAACTCGGTCATGAGGTTCTTGACCTCATCAGCATTATCGATTCCGTACCAGAACATGACATCTCCATCTTTGGAGAGACTACCATCAGCTTTATCGAAGAACCAAGTCAAATTCTCATCATCTTCTTTGACGGTCCAGACCAAGCTTGAGTGATCCTTGATGATAGAAGCAAAAACATTGTCAGCTACGTTAGTCAACCATCCAGACTTAGTGATGGTGAAAGTGGCGAGAATGGAGGCAGAACTCGATGCTTTTGGAGGAATAACAATAGCAAGAGCATCCATGGGCTCATCATAATATGCTTTGAATTCCTTGTTAACAAGACCATCAACGTATCTGTCAACAGTGGCTCGCGCATCTAGACCCTCACGATCTCGCACAAGAACATCTTTCAGCTTTTGCAGATCCTCAATCTCTGACAGGGAAGTGGCGGTTACTAATTTGTTTCCTCGTCGGATGAGGGTACCCGCTCCGCTATCGGTGAACAATTCCTTCTGGAGATCAGCTGGGTGGATAATAGCAACACTACTAGATCTTGGAAGTTGCTCAAGCAATTCTTTGATCTCCTTAATCTTTAGCCTTGTGCCATATCTGCACCACCATTGTGACATCAAATGATCGTATTCCTCATCCAGGTTAATTGCCGAAATCTTCTCCTTGGTATCCGAATTGAATAGACCTCCCTTCTCAGAAAGGTAACAAATCTTCAATGGCTGCAATTCCTTTGCAAGCTCTCCAGCAGCAACATCTGCATTGACATTCAAGACTTGACCCTCGGGAGTTTCGGCCATAGAAGTCAAGATTGGCAGACATCCTGCTTCAATAGCAGCTTCGATGGGACCTCTATTAACCTTGTTGATCTTCCCAACCAAATTATATTTTTCTTTATTCAAATAATCCGCAGTAAAGACACCAGAAGTGATTGGTCTCGCCCTAACGCCCATCCCCTCCAATTTCTCAACCAACTTCAAATTCTCCTCCAAAAAGAGCTTGCGCGCAACTGCCAAAGTCTTTCCATCTGTAACGCGAATACCTTCTTCAAATTGAGGTTCAACTCCCGCATCTTCCAACAGCTTGTTCAATTGAGGTCCTGCGCCATGTACAACAATTGGGAACAACCCCATACTGTTCAACAAAGCGAGTTGAGAGGTAAGGGACTCGAGATGTTCGGTAAGAATAGCACCTCCGACCTTGATAACTGCGAATTGTTGTGAAGATACCGATGTGAAGTGTGCAAGATATTGTTGGACTTCGCGTTTCGAACCAATGTTACTGAGAAGTTGAACAACGGTCGAACGAGTTGAAAAGTTATCAATGGCAGGAGTAGTAGCATATTGTCGTCTGGATGCGAGAGTAATAGAGGTCGCAGCTTTTGGTAAAGTTCGCACAATCGCAGAAGTAGGTAATTTCGTACAGGCAACGTGCGCCCTTCTGGCTACAACACTTGCCCTGGATCTAAGAGCCAACATGGTGATTTTGTTGAATAATTCGGAGTGGAGAGATTATGATAAGTTTGTAAAGGTACTCTTCCTACAGCTCTCCTCGAAGAGCTCTCAAGGAGAATCCAATGCCAGACTTTGAGAATGCGAAATTTTATCTCATCAAAGGCGGGGTGGTTAGTTTGGATTTTTGTCGATACAACCCAACAAATCTTTCAAAAATGACGCAGAATTTAATTTTTTTTCTCTACAAGCGATTGTGTTAGTTGGACCTTCCTTATTTCCCTGTTTTCTTTAAAGTAAATGATTGAAAGAAATAGTAAAAAAGATGAAATATATATCTAACCTTTCTTGATCACAATTGAATAAGTGAGTGAATTGAATGTTCTTTTCGTAATAACTATCTCAAGAAATCCCAAGTCTTTTAAAAAGACATATATTCTAAATGCTCCGATAATAATTCATAAATTCAAACACATCCATGTAAATTTATGTTGGTGTGGAGAAGGAAATTCATCAGCGATTGGTTTAATATTGCACCTCTTTTACCCAAGTAAAAAAGAAAAAGTTTTTATATGGTAAAAGAGTCATTTTGTTGCCATTTGTATGGGTGTTAAAGTTTTCATAACCACATGAGAAGTTTAATCTAAGTCTAGATTGGTTTAGATCTTCATTGAGAGATTGATCTGATTAGATTATTATGACAGTGAGTTTGGCGGGATGGTCCTTTTTTTTATATTGAAGTATCCAGGTATGGTATATCTATGACTAAAAAGACATATAAGAGAACTCGTATTGTACTTCTATTGTACTCATTCTTTCATACCTAGGTACAGTAGTAAAGTATCCTTACTAAAGACATTCCTCTCTTGGAATATCAAAGACCTCAACTCATCAAATTACCTAACTGCAAACCTAGGTAGATATCTACTGTATCTAGACCTACAGTATCAGCCAGCCAAGCATTCAATTCAATACCCAACCTATCATTCAATTCAATACCCAACCTATCAGAAACCACATACAAAGCACAAGTATAGAAGAAAAGAAAAGTCTTCTAGAAAAGCTATAATACAATCATTCAATGCAGGTACTACTATACTGTTGTATACGACATAAATTCCTCAAAAATGACCAACCACCAGAACTCACCAGCTCAACATATAACACTAATATGGAAGTATACAACTAACCTAGCGCTTTTCACCTTTAGTCGCAATACCTTTCTTCTTCTACAACTTCTACTTTAGTCTACATCGGAAGCCGGCCGGCCCAGGGCGACTTCTCTACCCGCCCTAGTCTCTATACTATAATCAACTTACCGGGCCTCCATAAACGAAGAGGGGTCCAGACTATAATGACATTGGGTATTCCACTACTCATAGATAGATGCCGGTAGTACTTGATGGAGTAATATATACTCACTCGGCCCACACTTCCCAAATCCTTCACATTAAAAATGAGATCTAAACAACAATTCACACCACATCACATAACAAAATTACATATCAAGTGCCAAAAAAAGTCATGAATCTTAATATTATCTTCCCGCCCAAGCCCTACATCATACAAATCGCTCATTCAACTCGGATAACATCCATCCCTTTCGTAATCTATTAGGAAAAGTTGGTTCCCATACCAACAGATCATAAAAAGGTGCATGTTCATCAGAGGTCAAACGTTAAAAAGTTTACGCCTTTGAGGAAAAGAGTGCCAGCATCGACACGAAAAACAAAAATATCAAAAAGACAAACTCCTTGATCGCTAGAAAACCGTTTATCGAGCCCAGTTTTGCTCGTAGCCCGCGAGTCTTGCATGCAAAACCAGTCAAGAATGGTATTCTGGCATTTCGCTCCCATGAGATCCCGTCCAACAATTCCATGTGTCTTTACGCTCATAAGTTCAGTACCCAAACCTCCGAAATTCCCCATTCGTAATCTATTTTCCTTTGGTGGCCATGACTATGATAAGGGTTAGCAACTGGTACTAATGCAAAAGAAAGAACTCGATTCTTACCAGTAGGGACGACGATAATGAGGATTAGAATGATAATTCCAATAGCCAGCCACATCCTCATCTTCATATCCTGTAATATATGTCAGTACAGCCTCCTATTTCTTTGTCTAAAATTGATTGATTTACCTTCCACCACATCTGTTTGCGAACTCTGTTGGCTCCACGACGGAAACCCTGTGCTGAAACTGCAAGATTATCGGTCTTGTCTTGGAGTGAGTCAAGACGCTCGCCACGTTCCGAAACCTTGCTGATGTTCTCTCGCATAACTCCAACGGCATCGTCGATAGTCTAGAAGCAAAAATATTAGTCCAAGTACTGCGCAGTAGTCCAATTATCAAGAAAGTTGTCTGTCTTCGCCCAAATCATCAAATCTGTAATTGTCGCATCGTTGTAAAACCACATCAATTACTTCATGATTGTCGTTGCTGATGTAGCCGCCGGTATCTCCATTTTCATCGGTCGCTAGGTGATGTCGTAATAATTTGGGGGCTGCAACGTAATTGCCGCCACACAAATTGAGATGCCGAAACAACAAAGATATGAAATATATATATCCATTTCGCTCGTCGTGCTTTGCGCAAATGGTTTTCTCATTTGGATAATTTGAATCGGTCGCAACCGCCCTTGGAACTTGTTTTGAATTGATTCCGCACGATCGCAAGTTGCTCGATTTGTAATGACAGATTGATTGATCGATTAATTGACATCGTAAAAAATACTCGATCCCAGCGACAGACAACTTCTATAATCATAGAAAGGTTATATTTAACTTACAGCTTGCACCTGCGCCGTTCTTTGATCACCAGGCCGTTGTTGATTTACTGGAGCTCCTCCTCCAGCTGGAATATAAGGATCATATTGAGGTTCACGGTCCGCCATTATGTCTATTTGTTTGTGATGTCGTTAAATTAAATTTGGTCGTTGAAGGTCGTTATTGGAATGAATATTTTAAAGAAGTCCTATCGTAATATTGTTGTTGGCGTGTGGTATTTAAGATTTGTTGTTGTTGTTTTTGGAAAGAGGAAGATAGAAAGATAGAAAATAGATAAGTAGGTTGAGTTTGAGAAAGAGGCGGTTGTCTGAAGGAAGTTTGATGACAGAAGGTCCGAACGTGCCAAGGGTTCTTTCTATACTGCTTGTACCTAGGTATATCAAAGTTTCAAGGTTAATAGTTGTTTCTTTGATGAATTTCTAAAACGAGTACACAATAATAAAATAAATGGTTATTGGTACTGGTACTTTGCAAAAAGAGTGGTGAGAGAGTGAGAGAGTGAATTAAGAATAATGATTTCGAGTTATTTTTATTTTCTTTTCTTTGAGGATATTTATATACCTATTCAATTATTCTTTTTTTGTCTTTTCACCTTGGTTCTCAACATATCCATTCACATACCGATTAGGTACATACGAATGTCAGTCAAGTCACCCAGCGGCTTCATCGGAATTTATAATTCTAAGCCTTCCTTCCTACGTATTCGTACACATTTCATCCAGGTACGATTATCAATACGATGATTAGGTTCTCAGTGGTTTGTTATACTTATGAATATGGGTCCTCGTACCTTATTTCACAAAGATCTAAATTCAACTCAGCCTACTTTCGTACTTACTTATAAACCTAATGAATACCTAGGAACCCAAGAAAAACCTACGCAATGTTATCTAGGCACGTACCGTACCTACTTAAAATCTTGCCTAGGAAAATACTGATGATTTAACTTATCCAACTAACCATCAACAAGCTTTTCCCTTCTCCCTATCTAGGCACCTATATTTATTCCACTTACATTCTTTAGCCAAAAAAACATAAGCTGGCTAGGCCAGGCGGTTATCCAAAATAAGCCAGTCTATTTCAAACTTCCTGGTACCAAAACAAAGAGAGAGTGTGAAAAAAAAGAGTGGCTAAGGAGAAATTTAACGAAACAAGACAGGACGTTTAGCATATAGGGTATGGTTCCTGAACTGGGTTCCAGAAAGAAACAATGAGAAAATTTGGAATCATAAATAAAAAAGAAAGTATCATCTATTATTATCTTCTTTTTTGTTATTATTATTGAAGTTATTAACCTTTGTGTTGTTGGGTGAGGATTTCCTTTTGTTTTTTTCTCTCGCTATTTTTGCTATTTCTTACGAGGTAGGTAATCTTGAACTTTTATGTGTTGTCAATGCTCTATTCATTCATTTACAACCTTGGTCCTAGAAAAGTGTTAAATGCCTTTACATATAGACCCTTTTCTTTTCTCTTTATCCATCTATTTTCCCTTTCTTTACCCTACCTTCCCTCCACCTCCACCATCTATTCCCACAGTCTCTTTCTTCTATCAGTCACCATATTCCAAATTGATTCCAAAGTGGCGAAGGCAGGCAAAATTAATAGGAGGAACTTATGAATTAAAAACACAGGTGTGCTTCTAATATTTTTCGGTACTCGTCTCTACCGACATGTGATTACATCACCACACCTTTGCACACACACACCATATAAAAATTCCACTCGCACCCCAGCTGCACGAAATGGGGTCATGACGAAATCATCTCGATACTCGAACCCACATCACTACTACCTACCTAATCTAGATTATTCTATAAGCTACCCGTTATACCGTTAGAGTCTGAGCTGCTACTATCACCAACATCAACCAACCAACTAACTCTACAACGCAGAAGACTCTCAGATCATTCCAAGCACGGGTACTTATTATACTATACCTACAAATGGGTCAAGTTGTGGAAGTTTCAATCGTATAAATCATATAAATAGATTCTTATAGAACTAAATCCCCTCCCAGCACAGCGCACGTACAAGTAGATCTTCTCAATTAGTTCGACTTCTGCATGCATATATGTATTTGCGGGATCAGAAGATCAAGACCGTGGGTATGGAAGGAATCCGATGGATTAAAATGAAGAAAATAAACGCACGCACAAGATCATCTGGTAAGTACATGATAGTGGAAAATCTATGTTTCATAGTGACGTGAAATCCTAGTCTAAAAATCGAAATCTTTTATATATCGAGGGAAATTCATAGACAAATGAGGGTATCGACAAGACAATGCAGAAGAAGTATACTCCATGAAAATGTAGCTTGCTAGAAAAGAAAAATGCTATCAAATGCTGCATCGATTTAAGATCGAAAGAAATTTCCCATACAAACAAAAAAAAGATATCTTAGAAAAACGCCAGTCTAACCATACAAAGCCCCATCTTCGAAAGACAAACAAAATGAACATGCTTTTAATCCCAAATAATTGCCTATGACATGTGTATTCATCTTCATCCTGCCAGAATGTTCCTACAACACCAAAACTCCGCGCCACAAACAAGAATAAAGATCCCACTAAACAAAGTACAAGAAAGGATGTCAAGATATATATACATGAGAAAACGGAGACATGATCAGCCGTCACAATAAAAAAAGAGAAGAATGGATGAATGGATCAGAATGAAAACCTCCCAATACTTCAGTATTGAGGATGCGTGTTGCGTTTCTTCCAAGTGGTTGAAAAATGATTGCTCCTTACAGTTATATAGAAGGGACCGGCCATCAGTCTTTCAAACGTAAATCATATCACACGTTAATCACCAAGAGAGCGCTGCCACAGAGGTGGAGAAACAAGAAGCGAGCGGCGTCTGGGTTTCGATGGTAGCATAATTATGGGCGTCTTGTGTTCTTCGAATGTTTGGACTTCGTATGTTTGGACCCCGTACGTTGATGGTGACAATAGGTTCATATCATCCGGGGAGTTATATGGCCATTGTGTAGTGATCGGGATAGGTCCAGTCTCTTCCGAAGCGAGAAGCATTTCCCCAATGCTTGCAATCTTCAAAGCATCCCAGGTACCCTCGCGCCTGGGCGCCATTTCCTTTAATAGCGCGACAGCATCTCGTCTTATATCCTGATTTGGACAGGCATATATGACAACGAAAAGAGAAGGTATAATACTAGCATCGAAGACGAAGGTCTTCAAGAAACGCGGATTAAAAACAAGATTTCGACTGAGAGAGATGATTTGACGGAAGACGGGAAGGAAATAATCGGAAATACGAAAATCAAGATAGACTCCTTGACCTATGAGCTTAATACCAAGTGCTTTGACTTGGAGAGTGGTTGCAGCAATGATATTGTCTGCATTGCCCAGTGGGGAATTTGCATGTGAGATGATTGGCTGGAATGCTGTCTGCCAATTGTGAAAACCCGAACTGAACTCGGGAAATTCGGCACCCATCAAAATAGGAGATACCGCTTCGGGAACAAGCTGCTGAAGTCTTGAGAAGCTAGTTGCCAAACCTTGAGGTGAAAGATCAGGTGATGCCAACCGTCTTTCGATATCTGCTCTTGGAACATTTGGCAATGAATGATAGAGAATGTGTTCCAGGTGTGTTTCTGCTTCTTCGATGTTTGCAAGTTGTCGGGGAACGTTTGGTCGAGGGATATCCGCAGAGATCAGTTCCAGGACTCGGCCACATAATGCGTCTGGGTCATCGGGTCGAGTAACAATTGCCAGGGCCAAATGTAAATATGCGGTAACAATTTCATCTTCGACTAGGTCGGGAGCCGGGGAACTGAGCAAAAGATTGTGATGGGGATGACTTGAAAAAGATTCATGATGGTGCATCATCTTGAGTGCACTAAAGATGTGTCTGTCGGCCAACTGAGTGTTGCCATGAAAATTCTCAAAACAGAAAATAAGAAGAGACACAAGTAAAGGTGTGCGAAGAGATTGACTTGATTGAACATGATCCTGAAGATAGCGAAGGGATTTTCCATACTGTTTAAGCGCGTATCTGTGGTGTGTTTCAACCTCATTGGCTGCGGCAAATTTGTCAGCAATCCATGTCAGATAATGTCGAAACGGGGTAGACTTACATATGTTTCGGAAGCGGTCTTCATTTTCTTTCGGATTCAGGAAGCGTGAGGCTTTCATAGCTTTGCTTAGTGCAGCGATGGCAGTAGCAGCATGCCGAATAGAACTGTCGCCGTGGCATGCCTGGAGAATGAGTGTGTTCCAGAGTTTTTTCTCAGAACCTCCGGCGAGTTCAAAGACCGTCTCTTCACGAAAGGAGCGGAAGTAATTTGCGTCCTGCTCGTCCCGTAGATTCATTACTGAAATGCTTGGGGGAATTCTCGCAGATGGCGGAGATGCAACATCCTGAGATATCCCAGTGGATATCGTGGGGCCACACAGCCAAGCCGGTTTGTCCTGAATGTATGTTAGTATGATTTGAATGAACTGGGTGGATATCGACCTCTACCTTGGGGCTGTATTCGTAGCCATCACACTTCCTGCCAAAGTTCTTGCATCGCATACATGCAGGTTTCATCTCATCACACTTGACACGTCGAAGCCTATATATTTATGTTAGCCAATCTTCAAAGGGGCATCTTCCAACATATGAAATCAGATATATGATGAAAGAGACCACAAACTTCATACTCGGATATGTCCATCAACCCTTGCAGGCCGATGGTAATCCTGCTGAGCAGTCGAAAGAACGTACTTGCAGGTGGTACACCCAGTCTTTGACTTTTGCCTACACGCACGGGTCTTCTTGAAAGAGGTTGTAGATGGGCCAGCCATTGTTGAAACAAATGATGAAAAGTTCTTAGCCATCTTGAAACTATAGAGAAAGAGCAAGAAATGACTAAGTATTTGTACTGGAAAAGAATGTGGTGAAGAGAATGAAGAGTGGAGAACAGGAAAGTGAAATGTAAGAATTATATTTGAAACGAAGATGAAGAAAGTCTAGACGCGGTATGCAGACGAGATAAATAGAAAAGTGAAGGGTATTTCAATAGTGTGAAAATGCAAGATATTAAAAATAATATATGAAAATAAATAAGAATATCAAAAACAGATTACTAGATTTATTCTTGGGTAGGCGGTGGAAAGTAGTGTAGGTAGCGAGCAATGAGGGGGGTGAATGAGTTGAATGAATGGTTGGATAATTAGATAAGCATGGGTATTAGGAACGCGGTGGATCTAATGGATGAGATATTGAGATGATGATGACGATGATGGATGGGGCAGTGGTTAGGTTAGGTTGTAGTTAGTAGTATGAGATTCAAGGAGATCCAGCTCCCAATGAGGAAATTAAAAAAAATGAAAGTAATATAAAAATGAGATTGAGAATATAAACATGTACTTGGTTGGTACTACATACGAAAGTATTGATAGGAAGTATGTACCGGAGAAAATCAAACTAATACGGTGAGGTGAGAAGTGGGTGAGAGAGAAGCTTGTAAGGCTGGACTCCTTCTCCATATGTACCACACGTACCACATGTATTGCTCACCCATTATAGCAACTGTGGTAATCATGATGATCATTATCATGGGTTATTGTTGGTTGTTGTTGGTCTTGGGTCAACATTAGAAACTAAATGTTTGTTTGTGGATCAAATTGAAGATGATAAAAATAAAAATAGAAACAAATCATAATTTGGGTACATTTACAAGGAATAAATTATCAATAATTATCCATAAATATCCACCAGTTAAAATTGTTAAATCTATTTTCAACCTATAATTAATACGAAATAGGATTAATTAACATGCATTTATCCTTGCTAACTTATACAAAGTACCTTGCATGCAGAAATCCTTTGAATTACTAGGTATAAGTAGAAGAATAAGATAGAGAGGAGATGTTTACTCCGTATAGTATTAAGTGTCAATATGTGATCTGTGTGTGATTTACCTACTATGTGATAGATACCTAATGTGAGGAGTAAAGAACTTACCCCATGATTAATTCTACCATATTAATCAAGAATGAACGGACCATTTGTTTGTTTGTTCTATTTGAAGATATCTTACCCGCGTTCTTAAAAGGTGACGGGGACGACCCAAATAGAAATATTACTAGCACTTAGTAAGAATTCTTAATTAAGTTCACTTCACACACCATCAACACTATCACATTTTGAAGATTATCCAACATCTTAACGCCCGGTAGAACTATAGATGCGCGATAACCGCTATACGCAAGAAGATCCTTCTTTTTAAAGAAGATGATATCAGATCATAAATTCTACAGTAACTGTTTGGGAAGGGATAAAAACGTGGTTACTGGTAATATCTTACTACAGTATAGAACTTACCCAAGCTCACAGAAAATCCTAGATATCTAAGTTATACATACCCAGTGTATACCCATGCCATGAAGGTAGTAAGTAGAGTAAACTTATATTTATTAACCTTATATTTGTGGTTGGTGATAATGTGGAAAAGTATCAATATCAGATGAACATGAACCTCAATACATACATAGTACTGTAGAATAGAACATCGTGATTACTCACCGTATGATGGCTGTTTGGAGGTGACGACCAATCTCATATCTGAGCTCGGAGCATCCTGCATGTGATGATATTCCAAAATAAGAATTAAAGTATTTTGAACCTTGCAATTTTCCCCATAACCGCCAGCTATTTACTACCCACATCCCCTTGTCGATGCGATGAGTGAGGGGGGCCATGCACTGTGCAGCAAGCAAGCACATTTTGAATCCCTACAGAAATTAATCTGAAATCACGTGGTTGTATTTATTTTAGAAAGGGATCGAGGATCAAATTGTTGTATTTACACATAGTAGTATATTTAATATCATCTCATCTCTTTTCTTTCCCTTTTTCTATTCTCTACTTCTACATTACCATCATCGTCAAATGACTGCGAGATCCAATATAACGTTGCACTTCAATCATGTCTGAGCCACGCGCCTTTTCAATGAGTCTAGGACCATCTACTACGTATCTACCGACCTAAGTACGAAGTACCGGTATCTAATCGTATTCATTAACCTAATACTGAAAATCTTTACAAATTTAGATCAATCGAGCCCAATGACTAGTAAGTTCAATGATGGGAGACACCATTACTATATATGGAATTACTTTTCATATTCTAGATGTCTTCTTTACTAAATTTGATTCATTTACCAAAGAGGGGTTAAACTTTGAAATAGACGTCCTTGGGAATTCCGAATGTTGTGAACAGTGATACTACTCGTATAGAGAAAGAGAGTACCAGTATACTGCCAGTGGGTGCAATACTGGTAAATATATCACCATGGCACAATATTCAATCGCAAGCAGCTTTTTGAGTATTGATTTATCTTGAATTTGTTATAAATTCTCAAAAGATTTCAAAGTAGACATGGATTTGTTTATTGTACACACTGTGGTGCTGCACTGCTGATTGTGGCACATATTTTCTCTCTTTCTTTCTTTCTTTCTCTCTTTCACTTTCCGCTCACCAATTGTTGCTTTCCTCTTACCATTTTCTTTGACAATTTCTTTCACCATTTATTATACCTACCATATGTACTCTTTTTGTCCTCCACCAAGCTTCGGTATGTATATTATTTCTGTATTCAGATGTACCAAGACAGGAAGAATTTCTTAGGATTCACTAGTCAACATTCTTGATTTTGACTTGGCTTGCCTCTCAAAACCTTACTTTTATCTTGGATTTTGCCTTTTTACCTAGTAACTTCATTCTCCACGAAAACCAAAGTAAATCAACCCCTTCAATTCGGGATTTTCATCAGACTCGTTTGTACCTTCCGATCTGAAGTAAAAGAAGACAAAATCTCTAGTACAGTAAAGTACTTACTACATATAACACTTCCAGTACATATAATTTTCTACTAATAAAAACATCTTTCAAAATTCATCAACTACATATCCAACTTTATACCTCTCCTTTCCAGTACTAGGTACTTTCTCGTCATCTTCTTCTACTACATACACACATCCGCTCACAATCAGTAACACCAAACAATCCCCTCCTCCCTCTCAACCTTGATACATAATAATATACCTCATTTAAGGACCATGTGCACTTTTGTACCTTAATTCATTCGTTTACTCCGGCGCATCCACATAAAAGGCGCTCTATCAATATTGTCAATCCAAGGAGATATACAGGGATATTACTCCCACAGCCATGAAGCTCTCAAAGTCGCTGAGTAGTTTCGTCACAGTTTTTGTGACGAGTACTCACATAGCTAATGCCATTCAAGTGGATTTAAGTTCCCAGGGTAAGTAGAACTCACCTACTGATTGTGATAAAATGAATCATTGACCTTCTATGTACCCAGACTCGATTAAAAAGGCATCGAGCGAAATAGCATACGACATGATGAAATATTATACTGGTAATCGGACGGGCGACATCCCAGGTAATTTACCAGCTCCATATTACTGGTGGGAGGCGGGAGCAATGTTTGGCGCAATGATCGATTATTGGTACTACACAGGTGATTCGACGTATAACGATGTTACGACGCAAGCTATGCTATGGCAAACCGGTCCCGATGCGGATTATATGACGCCAAATCAAACCAAGACGGAAGGAAATGACGATCAAGGATTTTGGGGTCTAGCAGCAATGTCGGCGGCTGAAGTGAACTTTCCAAACCCTCCTGCCACAGAACCTCAATGGCTCGCACTCGCTCAAGCAGTATTCAACACACAAGCACCTCGGTGGGATGATAGTACATGTGGTGGTGGCCTTCGATGGCAAATATTCACCTTCAACAATGGTTACAATTACAAAAATTCAATCTCTAATGGCTGCTTCTTCAATCTTGGGGCCCGCTTAGCCAAATACACCGGCAATGATACATATGCCCAATGGGCCGAGAAAACCTGGACATGGATGGAAGCAGTAGGACTTTTAGATGAGAAATTCTATGTCTACGATGGTTCTGACGATACTATAAATTGTACTCGAGTTAACCACATCCAGTGGACTTACAATGCCGGAGCATTTCTTCTAGGTGCAGCAAACATGTATAATTATACGAACGGCAGCGATATTTGGCGTTCTCGGGTTGAAGGCATGATGCAAGGAATAGATGTATTCTTTAACGATAACATCATGATGGAAGTTGCATGCGAAAACAATGGGAAATGCGATGTGGATCAACAATCCTTCAAGGCATATCTCGCACGCTGGATGGCTGCAACAACTAAGATGGCCCCTTTCACATTTGATGGGGTAATGGCTAAACTAGGACCTTCAGCTCAAGCAGCGGCTGCTACGTGCAGTGGTGGAGATAGCGGACGAACATGCGGATTGAAATGGACAACCAACGGAGTTTGGGATGGATCGTACGGCGTTGGACAACAAATGGCGGCTTTAGAAGTAATACAGAGTAATCTCATAACGCAAGTCGCCGGTCCTCTTACCAATGAAACAGGCGGCACAAGCCAGGGGAATCCTTCAGCCGGAACGAAGGGATCTGGCAGCAAAGGAGGTCAAGTAACGGATGACAGAACGGTCACAACGGCAGATAAAGTAGGTGCAGGTTTCGTGACAACGATAGTGTTGGCGGCTTTTGTAATCGCTATTTGGTGGATGATCGTTTGATTTCCTGGGCACGAGCATTTCGATTTTAGTACTGGGTAGGTCTTTGTATATGTATGTACTTGGGCTGTAGCGTATATAACTAGGTTCAGGTACGGGTTAGGCAATGTGGACAGACCAAATTAGATGGTTGGAGGTCGGGTATCAGAGAGGAGGGCAATTCGATAATTGAAGTTTGAAGGATAAGAAAACTGGGGAAAGTGGTTTAAAAAATCACGCACTCCAATGAGGTTAGGTCAAATTCGACGGGGAGATAGGTTATGACGAGTATGGGAAATGATATGATAATAATAAGAGAGGGGTCGGTTGATCGCCAAGACTGCGGCGATAATTGCGATTACTTTAATAATACAAGAACCATCCAAGATAAAAGGCTGGGTTTTCACTAAATACTGGATCTAAATTATCTGCGAACTTGAAGGATGTGCTAAAGAAGACTAAAAACATGGGATGGGGATGAGTTCTTCATGAGCTCATATGGTGGGGTGGTAAGTTGTTGGGATGATTTTAGTACTGTAGTAGCTGCTTACGTAGATAGTGCGGGGCAATACCATAAGATGTTATATTAGTACATGTACTATTATAATGACTTACTTAAGTAAATTTAAGCTAGGGGTAGGTAAAATACCTGGGAATTTCCACCAAGATTCTACCAAGATTCTTGAATGAGGTTTTTATCGTCAGATTCCGAGTTACACCGACCCGCGATTCTGGATTCGGTAGGAGGCATGGCAGGGTTACTAGGTAGGCAGGCACGGGTAAGAAGAGAAACCTCATGTCAGCTCTAGGTTCTAACTAATATTGATATTGATATCAACACATTATTTATGAGTTTACTTTCTTGGAAAGAATCCAAGATTCTTGGGGGTTTTCTTGTGTGTGTCATTCGTTATTTATGATGTGTATGCGCTTTAAAGCAAAGTTCAATGGGTTGTTGTGGTTCAATATGAAGTACTTACTACTTGGCATGCGAGCGGGATGGGGGGCGAGGGAGTGGTGGATCATCAGATGTGCGGGTAGGTAGGTCGCGGTATATAGGGTCTTGGGTTGTGAGTTGTGGGTAAGCTGTATGTATATAGGATGAGAAATATTACGTTAATGGTAGGCTTCTGAGCTGGGCTGAGCTGAATATGATTTGTTGGATTGTTTTTATGTTGGATTGGATGGTTGGCTGGCTGAGTGATGTGTGAGATAGGGACGGGGAAAGAGATAGAGATAGAGATAAGAAGTACTGAGAGATGCTGACAATGCGAAGCTGTGAAAATATCAAGTAAAAGGAAAAACAAATAGTAGCAATGTTTGGAACTCGAGATTTTGATAAATAGAATGCATTGCTTTTGGGCTTTCGAGTGGGTATCTGTAAATACGGGGCGGAGGGGTTGTTTTGGTGTGATTTGATGAATGCTTTCGACATTGCGTGTGAGCGAGTACCGTGTATGAGCTTTTTACGTGCTAAATGATTTCTTCTCAATCTAACCTTGCCTACTGGGCAATTATCTTTATTTGGGAATGACTGAAGTGCAGAACTTGGTGTGGACTTTGGCATTACAGTACATGTATTTCTTTATTTTGATAATTCACTGTTCAATTCTGGCATGCCATACTCTCTGCCACTTTATGTACGCCTGGATTACTGAGCAGAATGGTGTATTCTGCACAAACTGGAGATAATTCACTTTTCTGACAGGCGAGTAGCAGGAAAATCTGTCGAGATCGTTCCATTCACTTGAATTTGAGTGATACATAAATGGATACATGATTCACGAATCCTATTGAGTCAATAAATGATTTACACATAGCGGCGCAGATATGCAACAAAGTTTGTTAAGTGTTGAATTTTGACGACTTGCATTTCCAACCAACAAGTACAAGATAAAAAGACCCAAACACTCATAATAATTATACCCCGTGCAACCAACTCAAACTAAATTACAATATTGATTATCCAACAAATGGACAAGCCAAGATCTAATTGACATTCTTTTTGAACATCCCCTTACATCTCGTCGTAAACGAGACCCGTTCCTTCTTTTCACCCCACAGCCCCGACAAACCCTGAGCTTCTTTCGCTGCCTTTGCAACCTTTTCCGCCTCAACCTTCTCATCCTTAAAATCCTTTAAAAGTTTGATGAAGAGCGCATCTTCAACACTCATTGACTTTCCACTCGGCTGAGCTGCATCGAATCTAGAAGCCCACTTCATCGCCTCCTGACGTTCTGGAGTTTTGGCGACTTCGGGTTCTGATGTGCCTTGAATAGATTCCTCCACGTCTGTCTCCACAGCTGTGGAGGCGTTGCTGTAGGTAGGTGATGACAGACTTGAGCTCAATGAAATGCCATCGGAGTTTTCATGCCTATTGCCCATGCTGTCCTCGAGGTCCTGAGCCGTGGAACTCTCGCCGACAACCTCACTTTCGTCGTCATTTTCAAGGTCGCAAGATCCCGAGCTCTCTGTTTTAGCCAGGGTAGCCTTCATCTGTCCATTTCGGCTAATTTTAAAGGAAGTTTTCTTGCTGTCTTGAGGTTTAAGCTCGCTCCCATGTTCGGCCATGAAGCTTGTTGTGAGGATCAAAGAAGAAAAGAAGAGAAGAAGAAGGGACGGAGACTCCTGAAGACTTCAAAGCCGATTGATATAAGGCTTATAATTTTTAATTAAGCAGAGGTCCTGGGCAAGGGAGGCCAAATATATAGGGATTAGACTAAACATCAAAGTCGCTAAACTTTGTGTGGTTTGTCCTAGCTAAATATCGAAAGTTAAGCTCCCCTTCAATTTATGATACTACCATATCGGTATTTTATGGGACCCGAACCAAGTTAATTCCAAGCATAAAAGTATCGGCGTACCCTTATGTCAGAAAGGGCTCCATTACACCCTTTAATATGATGCTGTCACTGATGTATAATGTAATCAATTTTCAGAAAGGGTTTTCTTTCAATGTGATATATTGTGATACCTATACTCCGTATCTATTTTAGTATGTTGGTATAAGCCCTATTATTGAATCCTAACGCACCGCCTCACCTAAATGAGCTTAACTTTGCAATTAGTACGGTACTATTCCCCATCCGACCTTCAGAACCTATATTACTAGTACTTGTTCGATACTATAAAATGAAATTAGAGGTTCATTTTTCCCTCTTGTTCTGATACTGCCATACTGGTTTGGTACATTACCTGGAGGTTATAAAGTGCTCTTTGTGTGAATGTGGTAGACAAAATTCGAGAAAGCAAGCCCCAGGAATCTGGGTCGACCCGCCGACCACTCAATCTATCAACTTGTGAAAGTTTGAAAAACAAATTGGGAAAAACAAACAAGTCGCAAACAACACAGATCAGCCAGTCACCAAAATGTCTTTCACCTTCCTCCATAATACGGCGTTTGATGTACGCCAATTTTTCTACAAATACTATTTTGAAGAGCATGGAAATCTCCCACCATGGGAGTACAAGACGCCAGACCTCCTTATTGCGCTTCGTGCACATCCTCAATTTTACAAAGAAGCTTTGAAGTACTACTACAAGTACATACAGCTTCCAATCAATATTAAATCCACGTATAAAGTGGCATTACCAGGAGGGCCCAATTTGAATGCAAGGAGATTGAGGCTTGATATGAGAGACATTGCAGGGTCATATCAAAAGTAAGTTCGGCAGATCACAAATTATCTCTTCGCCAATTAACATTGTACAAGCCAACTTCAAAATCAGCATATCCCAGCGATCACTTCAATGTCACCTGAAGACCAAAAAGCAAGATTTCAGGCCCGACTACGGACTGAATCAGGGGATAGAATTGACGATGAATGGAAAGAGCTCATTGAGCAAATACACATCACATATCCAAACCTTGAAGAAATCGAACTCGACTTCCTAGATACAACAATAGCGATGACGATAATTGTCGACCTATTTGTCGAACATTCAACGGTGCCGACTATAAAAGCAGCAGCAATAAAAAAAGAATATACGATCAGATGGGGCAGTGTTGACTCCGAATATTGGAGAAATGAACAAGCAGAAAAGACCGAATCAAAGGATTTTCTGAGAGACGAATTATGGATTAAGAGGGCGTGGTTGGAGATAGAGGAGCAAGTGAAAAAATTCAATCTTTTGAAGTTGTTGGAGATTGAAAAGGTTAATTGGCAGTTGGAGGATTGGGAGGTGGAGACTTTGGATGATGATGATGATGAAGAAGAAGAAGACGACGTTGAAGAAACTGCGTCTGGATTGGTGGACGTGCATGGCTAGACAGCACTTCACTCTCAATCGCCAAGGATGACGTATAAAGCAAGTGAGCTCAGCCCTAAGGTTAATAATTCAGGCCGAGGATGACGGCAAGAAGACGGCAGCCATTCGATAATTGTCTGTTAAAAAAATGTTAGAAGGCAATTGGTATAAGATGCCAATAACTTTGGCGTCGTCCCTTCCAATTCTTCTTCCAAATGAAGGCTGTAAGAATCGTAAGATCGGAATTCCGAGTGTGATTTCTTTTCAGGTTGGAATAAAAGTTATAAGTTTAATATCAAAAACCGAATTTGGGAAATATTAGATGTGCCGTGGGTGAATGACATAATGATATTGGTAGGGTGAAACATTGAAATATTATTACTGTATCCTGTAAGAGTCAGGCCATTGCTGAGATATGATGCGATAAGAGACTTTACTTCGTATTTCTTCCGCTGCCAAACGGGCAACTTTGACGATGAGGAAAGAAGACCTTGTGACTTAGATAGTGATCACGTGTTTGTCTTACAATGATATTCCCAGCCCAGCCACCGACGACTGGGAAATCAAAGTCAAAGTGGTAACAATTTGTCATTTGTACTTGGTATGTACGTATTTGATAGTGTACTGGTGAGTGATATGGGTTCAAACAACACCCTGCTTCGATCCAAACAGTTTTCTCTAGCAAGCATAAACTTCTAACCTCTTTCTAAATATCGTCGTCCGGGAGAGCGGCAACAAAGGAAAAACGAAGAACAAGAAGAGATGAAATAATTTTAGCGCAAGGCGGAATTCGGCTTCTAGCTTCAATCTTATTCAGATGAATTGATTAGATATGTCTTTAAACTCAGGGATTCTTGCTAGCGAAGATCGGTTGTATCACAATCGAGACTACTGTGGTGGTGTAAGTGATGAAAGACGAAGTCCAGATTCCAGGTACAAGTTACTCATCTCCCGCACGGAACAACAACATGAACTACCTATCATTGCCATGCGAACAGACATAAATCTGCTAACCCCGAGGGCAAAACCGATATTACGAAAAAGAAATCCAATCAGCTGATGCTTGTTACCAGCCGTGCGTAGGAGATCAGATTTTACGTATCTTGGATAGCGGGAAGGGGGGTGGGGGATCTGCAGCCGCTTCTGGGTATAGCGTTGGTGTCCAGGGGTCTTTCAGAGCAACCTCTAATACAGCGAGAACCATTACGTACTGTAGTACATGCGAGGCAGGTATTTGATAGCAAGTAGTGACAAATGTTGGCGGTCGTTGCGATAGCAACTTTTTGAGCTATCAGACTAGCGTGGTTGAACCCTGAAATCGGAAGCGCCACTGGAGGCTGGGCCAATGCCCCAATTCTAGAAACACGGTATCTCCGATAGGATCGCAAAGATGAACGTTCATGGAAAGTGTGCGCGCAATGGTGGTAACATCATTAATCTATTACTTCAAGATATGGAATTTGTCTCCAGGACCGAGAGAAGGCTCGATTGGAAGAGTTTCGAGGCATGGCTTGTTGAGATGCACCATTATGCATGCGGAGATATGGTGAGATGTCTTAAATGAAAGAGTATGACTTGTCATTCATTTCTTTCGAGACGCATAGGCACTGTCAAGCGTCAGCCTTGCACTTTACTACTTTCTAGCGGTCTTGTGCCAATCTCGGCGGCTTCTGATGAGTCGTATCTAGTAATTAGCCTAAGATTGCATATGCCGGTTCAGGACAAACTCGAATATATTCGATGGCACTGTATTTGTTGATCCAGTCCGAGCTACATTTGTCTCTGGGTACATAAGTACCTCATGAGCACAAGAACAAGATGCATTATTTCCACACACAAAGCCGTTCGTTCAAGCCAATACTCTTTCAAAAACAATCAAATCTGGGTCAGACGCGACGCCGAGCTGAATTTGAGGGATCGCTGACATACTCCTGGCTTGAGATACTGGAAGCTTTTTACACATAACCCTTTCCTTTCCTGCTTTACGTTGCCCTTTACTTTCCCTTCAAAGTTCCTACTGTTCATTGAGCAGCGTTCGATTATCGCTTGCTTACCTTCATCATGACGTGGATACGGGGATTGACTAGAGCCCTTGCGGTGCCTGCTGCTCTCACTCAACGAGATACTAATGGTGAGTTCAACTCCAATGGTGTTCGTGTATTTACTAATTCACTTTCAGGTGCCGCTACCTATGGAACTTTGGATGCTCCTACATATCCTCAATATCTACCAACCAACGTAAGTATCCCCATCATCTATTGTAATCTAGCTCAAACATCAAGTATCAAACTAACTGCTCTTAGTCCTCTGGATTCCCATGGGGAGATGCTGTCCCGGGCGGTCCATTGCCGAATACAGGTGTCACAAGGTTTTACGATTTCACGATATCCAGAGCAACCCTAGCACCAGACGGCTTTTCAAAAGACGTCATTCTAATCAACGACCAGTACCCTGGTCCTCTTATTGAAGCCAACTGGGGAGATACTATCAACATCAAGGTCACCAACAACATTGATAATGCTGGAGAGGGTATGACGCTCCATTGGCACGGTCAACCACAGAGGTTGAGCCCCTGGTCTGATGGTGTACCTTCTGTCTCGCAATGTCCTATCGCGCCTGGCAGCAGCCAAACTTATGAGTTTCTGGCCGAGGCTTTTGGTACGAGTTGGTATCATTCTCACTTTTCTGCTCAGTACAGTGATGGTCTCTATGGGCCAATGGTTGTTTACGGCCCGGAAAATCAAGGTTACGACATCGACCTCGGACCAGTCATGCTATCTGATTACTACCACCAATCGTACCGTACTGTCATTGCAAATCTATTCACAAAGGTTCCTGATGGTCCAATCTTCCCCAACGTTGACAACAATCTCATCAATGGCAAAGGCCAATGCAATTCTACTATTGACACATCTTGCGTTGCCGATGCCGGACTTTCAAAATTCAAATTTGTTCAGGGAAAGACCCATCGTCTTCGACTCGTCAATACTGGCAGCGCTGGCACTCAGAAGTTTCAAATCGATGGTCACCAGTTGCATGTTATTGCGGTTGATTATGTACCCATCGTACCTTATACCACCGCTGTAGTGACCCTTGCAATTGGACAGCGAGTCGATATCTTGGTTGTTGCTTCTGGAGAAATTACAGATGCTGTTTGGATGCGTTCCGATTTGGATGTTCCTTGTATGGCGCTTACATGTTCAAATTCTCATGGCTTGGCTGCCATCTATTATGACAACGCAGATACGAGTTCGGTCCCTACTACAACAGGTGTGGGATGGAATAGTAACAACTGTACTAATGTAAGACTCCCTAATCCACCATCTTTTACACTCCCCTCTTCCAAAAAGGAATGCTAATAATTCCAAGGATCCATTGTATATGACTGTTCCAGTTACGAGTTTCACACCTCCTGATGCCCCGGCACTTACTCAAAACCTCGTCATTAACGTCACAGTTAACGCAACAGGCAACGCCATCTTCATAGTCAACAATTCCACCTTCCAAGCCGATTTTGGGTTCGTACTCCCCCCACAAGCACTCCCTCAAACCAATCACTCATAGAAACTAACATCTTGATACCGCAGTTCTCCACTCCTCAGTCTTGCCGCCAACGGTACCGACAGCTCCACCTTCCCCGCAACCTGGAATGTCTACAATCTCGCTGACGCCGCCTCCGCTCGCTTTGTCATCCTGAACTACGCCGATACCCCTCACCCCATGCATCTTCACGGCCACGATTTCTGGGTTCTCGCCGAAGGCGCCGGCACATGGGACGGAACCATTACCAATGCAAACAATCCACTCCGTCGTGACACGCAAATAATCCGACCCGGTTCAGCCACCGATCCCAGTTATCTCATTATCGAGTTCGTGACTGATAACCCAGGTGTCTGGCCGCTCCATTGCCATACCGGTATTCATAATTCTGCCGGCTTATTGGTCAACGTTCTAGAACAACCGGGTTTGATTTCTGGTAACTCGACGATGCAGAGTTATATCCAGAATGTGCAGGAGGACACATGTGGAGGCTGGGACGCGTACACAGCGAGTGGGTCAGAAGAGCTTGAGCTTGATTCGGGAGCCTAAGTGTATAAGTCGGAAAAAGAATTTCTTTTGTACATTAATTTAGTTGAACATTTGTTCCTGCATTATGGGGCCAATTATGGCTTTGATGTTGAAGGAAAGTAATATTGGATGGATATAGGGTCTGGCGGGAACATATTGCTTTAATTTTTAGTAGTGAGTCGCAACTTGTGACCATGAAGTGTCCATGATAGCTAGGACATAATATAGGAACAAATAAAATTCCATTTCTAATATTCAATCTTTTGATGCTGTGATTATCTCCTTGATATCGAAAACTGCCTGATTATCCTGCCATCGAAATATCTACCTTGATAACCCTCGTGATACTCAGGTAAGCTTTCTTATGCAAAGGATCCATGAGTATCTAAAAGAATGATAGAGCAGCGGAACCACTAGGGTCGAAAAATCTGAAGAGGACTCTAGATCCGAGGAATCGAAAGACATGGCGGGCAACACTCGCACCGAGAACATGTCAAGCCATCATACTGTAGAACTTCACAAACACAGATACAGTACTATATATCGTGCTTCATTCTCTAATGCTTCGTATTTCTCCAGGAATGCAAATCTCCACTCTGCATTTTGACGCAGTACGAGTAGACAAATGGATCACCTCAACGCTTAACTCCTACCTCTCTTAGCACCCTCATAGAACACAACACAACCACGCCACTTTGAATCCATCCAAGAGTACTGAAAGCATCCGCTAGCCCAAGATAACATAGACAACCACTTCATTCAGCACCCTACGACCAACACCCAACCCAGTCCAATTACTCCTACGCCTCCGTCGTCGTAACCCCCGGCTCTTTACACAACACCTTGTGTCTCTCTTTCCAATCCGCCGCCTGACATTTCCGAGTACAATAAAACGCCGCCAAGCACTTGGTACACTGCTTGAGATCGGTTCTCTTGGACAAAGTGTACTTCTTTGTTTTCGGGCACTTGATTTGCATGTAGATTAGCAACCCATCTTGTGATTTCTCAATATTGTTTGGCTCGGGATGGAAGAATTAACTTACGTTGTAATTTACACAAATCATACTACTCAGATTCCTCTCCCTCACTCCTCTAGCTTTCACCATATCGCCCTTCATTTCCCAAACTCTTGCCAGATTATCCCTGGTACATGCGGCATCAAAATCATCATTCACTATACACAAATACGCCGTATTAAAGATCAAATGTCAACCTGCTTTAATATCTCACGCATCCACCGTAAGAAATAAATAGAAATAAAAATAAAAATAACAAGCCAACTCACAAGATAAGACCGCATCACTTTCCTCCAACATTTTCCGCGCATCGTCCAACCTCCCCTCCATCTTCATGTACAATTCACCGAGCGCATTTTTGGACAAAGCCGCTTGGGGTGAATTGTCTCCCAAAGCCTCACTTTTTAGTTGTAATGCTCGGAGATGTTTTCTTTCGGCGCCGGCAAAATCTCCCGCCTCGCTGAGTTGGTTCGCCGCATTGTTCAGTTGAACTGCTTCCCTGATCCCCATCGGGGGAGGGTTCCCAGCATAACCGTGAAACACCATTGGTGTGCTTGACATTATGGATAATTTTATTGGAAGAAGTAGTTAAATGAAGTTGCTATATCAAATGCCAATTCGGGGATATTTGGAAGCCAACAAGAGTCCCTGGGTTGTTTTGTAGAACAGAGAGGAAAAAGAGAGATAAGTAAAAGAGCGCGAAAGAGGGGTATCTATACCGCTTTTCTTGCGGGACTTTGTAATTACTGTGGGTGGTGCCAAACACGTCTTCACGTGCTCAATGTATGCCCGTTTCCGTGTTTGCTCTTCTTTTGTGGGTTTTGTAGGTATACCGTATGCAGCTAACCTATTCACCAGAGTGAAAGCGTGGTGGGTGGGTGTTGGTATAGATTACATACTTTTAAAAAGCCTCATCAAATCCGCTGAGGAATATAGATGATTAAAATAGATTAATATGAGGTTGAAGGGGTTTTCATTAATTGCTACTGTAGAACAAGGTACTCATTGTTGATACATCCTCTACCTACTTACACTTAGAACTTATATGTCATTTGTGTTGCTTTTAAAAATTCAAATGAACTCATTGAACACTGTCCGCTATTTCTCCGGTGAAGAGCCAGCGACCATGGGTACTCCTTGTAGCATAAAATGAATGAATAATAAATCTACAACATTTCATAAACCCTCAACCCATCAATCAGAGAGAGCCAGATACTCTAAGATCCCTTGAACTAGCTCCTACTTTTATTGTAAATGTACCCTCTGTTGGCATAATGTAATTCTGCTCAACCACATTCCAGTAACTCAAATCCCTTCTTGTCAATTCAAACTTGACCGTCTTCGTTTCATCCTTTGCAAGCTCAAATTTCTCAAACCCTCGTAGAACTCTGACTGGGTAATCTACATGTGCATCCTCACCAGCGATGTTCTGATACTCTATGTATAACTGTGCCACTTCAGAACCGACAACGGGTCCAGTGTTCGTTACATCCACAGAGACCGTAGCATATATGTTCCACAGGTCAGGATTACCTCCTTCTCCACCACCAGCCGGTGAAAGAGGTTGCTTGATCTCATATCCATCTGGGTACGGGTATTTACCTTTCTTCACATCCGATATTTTGTCGATGTATGGGTATATGAACTTGGACAGCTTTCTGAAACTTGAAGGGAATAAAGCCTCGCTGGGATCTGGTATCGTATTATCATAGACAGGCGGAGAAATGCCGTAGGGGCGAGGTGCGGGATAACGCGATTTGGGCATAACGGCTTTAACCTTAAGATTCGTGTATTCAAATTTTGTATACGAAAGCCCAAACCCAAATTCAAATGATGGCTCAATCTCGTACTTGTCGAAATACCGATAATCAATGTACAGCCCCTCAGTAAAGTTCTGCTGGGGAACAAGTCCATTGGGGTAGTACAGAATTTGACCACCAGAGCCGTAATCTTCGAGTGACTTTCCGATGGTATAGGGTAGTTTGCCACTTGGATTGACGTTACCGAGCAGAATATCCGCGATGGCATTACCACTTTCTTGCCCTGGAAGATTTGCCATAAGCACAGCCTTGATTCCTGGAAGATGGATCCAGTCTTCAACAACAACGGGGCCGACAGCATGTATCACAACGACGGTGCTACCCTTCCCTTCACCACAATTCTCAGCCACATCTTTGACAAGCTTGTCGCCGCCTTTCTGTAGATTCAAATCGTTACGATCTCCACGTATACCACCAGCACTGATGAAACCTTCGCCAGCATCAGAATTGACGAAGACAATACAGACATCCTGATCCTTGAGAATCGCTGGAGCTTGCTTGAAAGGTGGGGAGTTCGTCGGGAAATCGGTGACATAGACGCGATCGTTGTCGAATGACTTCTTCAAAGCGGCTATAGGCGATACTAAATAAGGAAATTCCACAGCTCCAGAACCCCAACCTGAGCCTAGAGTACCTTTGTTACAACCCCTATCAGCACATGTGTTAGGATCTCCGTCTCCGTCTCCTGCATCTTCTCCAAAGATTCCTACTCGATAAACAAGTTCGTGGCCTGGCGGCCAACCGTTCTTGGACAATGGGAGGAAGTTGCCCTCATTTTTCAGAAGGACGGTGCCTTCTGTTGCTATCTGGCGGGCTACCACGTTATGAGATCCTTGTACGTTTACAAATTGGTTTACGATCTTTTCGTCTTTGTCATCATCGCTACCAGGGGATATTAGGCCTTTCTCGGAGTTGGTCCACGAGGAAAAGTTCGGGCCTCCATCAAACTTCGATTTGTCATCTTGCCCAAGTTGATACCAAGATGCCACAACTCTAGTCACCATATCATTTAGTCTTGCAACCGGCAATGAACCATTGAGCACAGCTTTCGTCATTTCGGGACCCCACAATGATTTGCCATCCGCCCATCTCAATCCATCTCCGGGCATACTCATATCTAGACCAGCAAGAGCGCTCGCCACTCCAGAACGTTGTGCAAGCCAGTCTGATTGTACAAAACCCTGGAATCCAAGCTCGTCCTTGAGGATACCATTCATCAACTTCGAGTTTGCACACGAATAGGAGTTGTTCAGCATCTGATATGAGCACATAACGCTGGCAACCCCGGCACGGACAGCATCCGCGAATGGCCACCCATATAATTCGTGAAGCGTTCGGTCGTCAACATTGGAGGACATAGCATTTGGCAGACCCCATTCGAAGCTTTGCCTGAAATGTTCTTGCTCATTTCCAATAAAATGCTTGATTGTAGCCATAACCCCTTCTTCTTGAATGCCTCTTATAGTTTCTGCCGCTGCAACGCCTTGTAGATATGGATCTGTGCCAAATCCTTCCCAGTTTCGGCCCCCGGCAGGCATACGTCCCAAAGGCCCTACACAGGGACCTAGAAGGACGTTGATACCTTTCAATCGAGCTTCCTCGCCATGCGCCTTTCCTCTTTTATACATCAAGTCCCTGTTGAATGTCGAACCGACTGTAATCCCGGCGGGAAATGCTGTGGCATTATCCGCAAATCGTAGACCTAAAGGTCCATCTTGCAGAGCAAGTCCGGGAAACCCCACATTCAAAGCTGGCCCAGTATTTCCCACCGCAAGGCCCATACTCCACCCAGTACCAGTTGTAATATTGACCTTCTCAGGTAGTGTCATTTTTGCAACCAATGCAGCAGCTTTCTTGTAACTTTCGCTCCATTGTGGTAGTGTGCCACCCTGTGGAGTAGGATACCATGGAGGTGACTGCCCGGTTGAGGGAGATTGTTTGTATAACCAAAACCCACCACCTGCCAAAGATGTCCAAAATATGATGCCAATAAGAAGTGTGAGCAAGAAGCATTTCGAGCGTCGGGCAAATGTACGTCGGGTCGCCTTTAATTGGTTACTGGTTTCATACGCCGAGACAGGTTTGGAATTTTTTGAATCGAGGTAGTCGGTAGCATCGAGATCAGATTCATCAGATAGTTCATCAATTGACTTGCGTGCTGATTCGTCCAATTCATAGGATGTCAATAATCCCTCGCGGCTTTGATCTTGCTCTGTGTGATAAGTCATTGTCGGAGTTAGTACTCAAAATGGGCGTCAACAGTTAAAAGAGGGTGTGAAGAGTAGTTATAATTTAAGCTATTGCAGCCACTTATCCGTAGTTACTCAGCTCATCTGTTGTGAAAGAAGGTTTTAATTGTGCCTGTAGAACTTCAAAAAAATACTTGGAAGTTTGAAATTAATTCTTTCAAATCAAGAGGAAAGAAAAATGAACATTAAAATAAGAAAAGACCCTACTTTCAATTGTGATATTGGGCATCAGCAAGTTTGTTGTTATGTACATACGTTGTTTAAGCAAGGCGTTTGCGAATGGATGGAATCTTTCTAGACTTCCCCGGTTAGAACTAAAGTCAATCCAAATAGTGCTGGTGGTGGGTCCATATGGGTACTTCACTACTGTATTGTGGAGAGCTCCAAATCCACTTCAGCCTAAAATATAGCTGAAAATTCTACTAAATTTAGAATGACCCCCTATCTCAGCGCCTCCACATTTATTAGTTCTATGATATTTCACCGTCGTCGACATGGTACAGTAATAGGTTCACGAACTCAGATATACTTTGTATAAGATTGTTGATATGGCCTTTTATCATACAATAACGACAACCAAGCACATTACGATATTCCACGAAACACAGTAGTCCTACATCAAAAGCATCATTGGATCGACAGTACTGCAGATCAAGGAGCATCAAGCACCAAACCTCCCCTCCACCTTCTAAAGTTAGTTCTAGTTTCCGAACCAATTTTACGCCAGATTTCACAAAGTCCGATCTATCACAGAACTTCTTTTTTGTATATTATTTAATCTCTTGTAACTCCGCGTAACTCACGATAATAAAGTACGATAAAACACTCAATTACGATCTTCTCAAAAGGTTGTACAACATTTGTTGACGTCTGATTTATTGGTGGGGTAATCAAGAAGGTGCTACCATACAGTAGTATGTAGTGTTTGCATTTATAACCCACCAGACCTGGATGTAAAGTGGTCGACTCTATTACTACCCCTCTTCAAATAATACCTATTTACATAAAATCATACCGGGACATCTGATCTACTCAGATCTCTGCTTTCCTAAATCGATAATCCGAAACAATGAAATCTATGGTGTTTCTAGTAGTAGTACCATCTACCAATAATATATACATATCTCTATCAAACAACCAAAAGTTATCTCAATAACAGATAACCTCACTGAGCTCTCTTCCACGCCGACTTTGGAATTAGTAAATCGCTAGTAACGACTTGGTATATCGTGAAGCCCCAATTGACAAGATAATCGATGATTAGAATGAGAAAGATACCAGCGGTTAACACCCGCCATGCCGGGGAATCCATTTCCGTCGAATAGAGCAGGCAGGCTGAATTCATAGTTGCTAACACGGAGATCAGTACACATGTATGTTCTTTTGGAAACCACTACATACCTGCAGGAAATATGGTGCTCCACCAAACAAACGTCCATTTCATTTTGCGTTTCCAGAAGGACTCCATGATACAAAATAGGGCAACTACAGTCCAAAAGATGCCGAATCCAAATAGGAGGAGAGAGATCATGACACTGGCTGCGTCAAGCGATGCTGCTGCTTGAGATTGCAGGAATGTACCCTTGTGATAATTACCAAATACTCCCATGGTATTTGCAGCAGTGCCAAGCACTTGTATTGCTGTTGCCGTTTGCCCAGGGGGTCCAAGCTATTGTAAGGTCGAGTTAGTATGCTGAATTAAATGCCAACCCACCTGCAAAACACTTACCAGAAGTATCATTGAAGGGGCCATTGGTCCGTTCGGCAGACCCTTGACCATCAAATTGAGAAGATAAAGCGCGAATAGAATAACAGCCAGAAATATTCCTTGGCCCAATAATAGATACCCAAACATCACAATTGGCAAAGCCAGGCGCGCAGGCATCTCAAATGAATAGTTCACCACTAACCCACCGGTTGCAGCAGCAGTCGCAACCCCAACGGCAGGTATCACCATAGAGGTCGGGATGTTAGAATAGTCCACGATGTTGAGCTTGAAAATAGTGATGTAGACGAAGCAGCTTGTGCAAAACATCCATGCAGCTCCAATCCACCACAAAACATAGGACAAGATCGTAAATCCATAGCCGCCCCATGAAGCATTGCTTGGAATCATTGCTGTTTGGGTTGCTAACGTAAGAAGGGTAATCGGCCAAGTCGCCCTGGGAATTCCATTAGCTTTTCCCATCTACCACAATAAAGTTCACAATCACAAACTCACATGTAGCTCAATTGACTCGGATCTCTAGATATCCTCTCCCAAGCAGAAGCCGGGTACGCAATCAGACGAGAAATGAATATGACCGAGAAAACAGTAAAGAGCACTATGTCAAGAAGGTACATAATAGTTGAAAGTACCGGAAGACCTCGAAGTTGATAAGGGAAAGCATGCATAATGATGCCCAAGATGCCCGTGTTCATACATATCGCAAACCTTTAACCGTCAGTGATATTCTTTGGGGTCAATAAAAGGATAGTTAGCTAACCATGAGGGACCGAAATTTTCAACCATGGCTCCCAAAGGCTGTCTTCGTTTGTTGCTATTACCGATGCCATTACGAACATGCGGTGAACTGGTGGCAAGATTATTTTGTTCCTCTACCTTTTTCTCTCCCGATTCTTCATCCCGAGTTGAAATATCAGACATTTAGAAGATTAAGGAACCGATACTAACAAGGCGGTTAGGAAGGAGCTTCGTAGGTTAGTAATTCGATTTGGTGAATGAAATTGCTAGTATGAGAGTTTCTTAGTTTAGATTAGGCCGCGGCTTGGAAGCGGGGATGAAAAATCATAAGGTTAAGGTTACGGAATGCGGGGTCTGTGATGAACTGATGA